>LAVV01013249.1:2864-13361 GCA_001263375.1 Puccinia sorghi
TCCGCAGTGAAACCAAAGAGTACCTGATACACATTGGAGAAGGACACTCAGTTACCTACTGGGATGTTTTTTCTTTCCACAACGGCTGAAAGGGGGAACTGGGTGCTTCTAGGGAAATTTTGGGGTCTTTGAGGGAACATTTCCCCCAACTCCTGTGTCTGTTCTTTGATTTAGAAGTTCGGGATCAATTATATATATATATATATATTTTTTTTGATTGGATGACTCCCAAGTGAAATTGGGAATTGGTCGGACAACTCCCAAAATAAATATCTGCAACATCATGGAATTTTCTTGACAAAAACTTGAGAGTTTCTTTTTTCAGGCCCCTTAAATAATCTTGCACAATTTTGTGAAGGAGAGGGATGAAAACAAAATACATGTTCTATGTGATGAGATCAGTTGATGCAAGTAATAGAAATAAAACTTGGTCTTCTATAGCCCTCTGAGGAGCTAAATTGATCCTGTGCCACTAATTAAGCACAACCCATTAGGGGAATTGAGTGAGTCAATCCAATGTTCAACTAGAGAATCATTCAATCAAACTTCTCAAAATCTTGGTTAATACAACTTCTCCAAAAGTGATTCTTCTTTGTCTCAAATAAGCTGGTGCTGTTGGAGAATTTGATCTCATTTCATGGCTCTTGTGTTGAATTTATAAGGAGAGCTTAAAGGAGTGACAGACAACACCTTGAATTCAAAAATTATCTGAGACTCAGTGGTAGCTTTTTGAAGGGTGTGATGTTTTCAAGCACCTCTCTCAAGTCAATATAAAAAAGCTCAGGAGAAATATATGAATATCAGCCAAATAAAAAGGGGAAAATTTTCAGACTTGGTGTCTACATGGTTATTGTTCAGACCATCAATTTTTAAAGTAAAGACAAGTGGGGCCACAATAATTCTTTGTTTACATAGTCTTGTCGTCAACATGCACTGCATGTGCAATTTTGGTTTCATCACCAGGAACCACTGAATGAAGTGAATGGTTGGACATCCTGGTGAAATGAAACATGAAACCATGTGGTCTGGCTTCTTTTAAGACATGCCTGGCCAACATGAAGTTGGAAAGACATTTCCAAGCAGTAAAAAATCAAAATGAATTGCTTGAATTCACCTTTTAAACAGGGATGTCAAAGAGGAAAGTCCCACACTCCATTCACTGCAAATAGAACTTGCTCAACTGCCTGCAGTTGACAGGCAGCATACCCCTGCCATCCAAACTCCACCTGTTTGCATATGCAGATGTTTTGGCACAGTCACTGTGCAGTTTTCACAGTGAATTTTCATCAAATCTTGGCTGAATCACTCTGGGAGAAAGGGGGTAGTAAAACCAGAAGCTTTGTTGTACTTCCTGCATGTCAACTGCACGCAGTTGAGCAAGTTTTTTTTTTGCAGTGATTGCACCTGCATCTCTGGTTAAATATTTCAGGCAGTGAATGTGATCAACAGTTTAAATGATTTTCTGGCCCACCCAGGAAGTCCCACTTGGTTGAGCTTATGCTTGTTAGTCTGGGCTGCATCCAGCCAATTTGATAATGCTTAATATTAACCCATTCAATTCAAGAAAGGAGGGATCCAAATTAACTAGGATAAAATCAGTCAAGTTGTTTTTCCTAGCAGATTGAAAGGATGTATTTTAAGATGATCAACTTGTGGCTTCAGAGAGTGGTCATGATGAATAAAAAAATGATGAATAAATAGGGTTGGGTGACTTGTGAAAGTGAAAAAACAAGAAAAGAGGAGAGTGGAGACAAGTGAAATTCCAACAACAACAGGCAGTATGGTTGTGCCAAACTTTCTAATGGACATCAACCGCCCTGTTTGTACTATGTAGTTGTTGACAGGCGGGTTGTAGCCTATTGGATGTAGATATATTCCTTGTCACGGTCCCCTCCAGTGTTAGAACAAATAGTATTGTTCTCAAATCCACAATTAGAAACCAGTCAATCATGAAGAAATTAATTTCATCATTAATAGTTCCTAAAAAGGTATTGGTAAAGAATAAACATGTTTTACAAAGGGGGGATTTTAGAAAACCAGTTGATTATACATAATGGTATATTTGGTCATATTTGACACCCCCTATTTTGTGCATTTGCTGAACCAATGGATCCTGCAAGGTGGTGCCCAGCATAATTTCCTTCAAGGAGGTTATTCTTTGAAGATCAGTTCAGTCAAACCACTTGCAGGAGAAGTGCTGGAAAACATTCTCCTGGTATGAGGTGGGGCCTAAAAACTGTTTTTTTATTATTATTTAACCATCCTCAGTTCAAGAACCAGCACATGACCTTCCACATTCTCAGACTGAATGTATTCCTCAGCCTTCTGACCAAACAGGTTTCTAGAGGTCCCGCTAGCCTGGCTCATCTGGCATGTTTCTAAAATATTTTTTTGAATCTCTTCACTTCAAGAAACTCTCACGCAACCAGTAGCAGTTGATATGCATTAGAATACCCTGTGTACTTTTTCAGTCTTTTTTTATTTTATCTTTTGAAGCTCCAATAGGTGGGTCTGTATTTGATTGCACCTTTTTGTACTTAGTTGGGTCTTGGACTAAATATTAGATCACATGATTGTGATTGCTTGAATGGAAGAACTATTGATGTGATCCTCAGATTAATCACTTCCTGAATTGATTTGCTGGACAGGCTGCTCCAGCTTGGACCAACTGACTCAACCTCTTGTGGGACACGTTTTTCCGACCAGTTGTTGGACGGACATCTCGAAGCAATTCTCAGGCAAGACCAACATGCAGATTCTCTCAAGAACTTGTCTGATCTGTTCAATAGGGGTTTTCAATGTTCCCCATGCAGGAGTTTGGCGCAGGAAAAAAATCCCCCGCCACAAAAACGTCTGCACGGGCTGAACTTTGAGTCCCCTGCCATACACAACCCAACACCTGTTTCCAGGAGCGAGGGTCCAGGAAGCCTGACCAGGAGGACTGAACTCCCGGTTGGGGTTTCACACCAAATGCATGGCATATGAGCCCAACCGACTTGGCAAAAACTGCCAAGTTGTGTTTCACGAGATGGGCAGGATCTAGCTTAACACCCCACCATTTTGGAGGCCGGCGGCGCAAAGAGTCATCGGAGGCGCGCCAAAGAAGTGGGCATGTTGTTAAGCTAGGGGCAGGATTGGTCCCGCAAGAACCCAACTCCAATCATCACCGACAGACGAGCCTTCTTCCATTGCCACACATCCGTTGATTGATTTTGATGGATTAAACTCCGGTGCGGTGGCAGAAACCACCGTCAGAAAAGGTTTCTGCCGCCGTTCCTGCACCCGAAGCCTCTCCTGGAGCGGTTTGGCAGGCAGGAAGGCAGGGCCCCAGAACCCAAAATCAGGAAATCATTTTTCCTGGAAATGGGGGCCTCCGGTGGGGAGAACTATGAAACCCCCTATTGTGATAGATGGGAAATCCCAGATCCTTGGTTGTAGCAGGACCTTAATTCCAAAACCTGCCACGGAAGGGATAGCTTAACCATGGATCGGGTTGTTCATTGCAGACCCAACGCAGATCGAAGCAGTTGCTGATAGCTAGTCTGAGCGAGCGTTAGTTTCTTTCGTGGAACGTCTTCTTTTGATGAATCGACAAAAAAGATGAAAACGACCACATACTCTCAGGTCAGGAGCGAACTAGTACCTCTTTCCTGAGTTGAACCTCCTTCATCAACGATGCCGGTAAACTGGACATCTGGAAAAGCGTCAGTGATTCTTCTCTTATGTATCTTCAACAGGGTTGGGCACAGCTCTCGCTCGTTGTCGGTTGTCTCCATGTCAAGTCATCGACTGGACGTGTTTCTTTTTTGATCCGAGTCCATAGGGGGCTCGCAAAAAAGAAATTTAGACAGTGGTGAGTGCGATGATGTTTTCTCCGACCATGTAAAGCAAATTTCTCGCTCCGTAGAAGATTGGATCACCTTAAAATTACTTCATATAAATACTTACAGGTCCAAGAAACCGCGGACTAGGGGAAATGGTAATAATTCGCAGAAGAGGTTCTTTCCTTCTCGGCGTTATCCCATCGCGAAGAAAAAGCTGGCGCAACCAGAACCGATTCCAAGTCGGCTTCATAGGGATGATGGATTAATGGACCCAAGTAGCTGGTCAAGAAGGATCGAAGGAAGTAGAAGCACCGAGGAATCGGAAACCATTTCAGTCGGAAATCAAAACCCTCAAAATTCCACTGTTAGTGGTCATCAAACGACCACATCAAATCATCAGAAGATAGATATCGAGAGAAAGCGTCGAGCTCTACTGGCCCTTCCCGATTGGGCAGGTCTTCATCCTCCCACGCCATCAGAACTGGGTCACCAGACTCATCCTGTTTACCAAGCCCGGCTCAGGGGGAACGCTATGGCCGAGGTCACCCCACCCCAGCGGGTTGTTGCGATGAGCCAAGCGAGCGAGGAGGAGGGTTTTCCCAGTCTCGAATCCCATTATGAGACGCATTACGATGTGCACGATCATACCTTTAGCTTGTCATCCTCGAGTCACGATCCTATCGTTTCGCCAACTCCAACGAGCCCCCGAGTCAAAAAACCAACCAGAAAATTTTGGGTTCCGACCTCAAAGAAGGGATCTGTGGTGACTGGGCCTTGCGTTCACAACCAAGTTGAACGCAGCATAATACATACAGCAGGCCTTGAACCGAAACCCAGAGCTTCTGACGAAAAACATGAAGGCTGCCAAGAAGCACCACCGGCTGATCAGCATCCTCTAGCGTTTTCGACTTCAAGCAAAGCCGATCAAGCTTCCGGCTCTCGTGCAAAAGTACCGCCTTGGATTTGCCGGGTCTCTGAGGCCTTAGGGTTCAGTCCACCCAATGAAATCAGCGTTTTCGCAAAGCCAAGAGCACTCCTGGTCGAATCCCATCACTCCCTTTCCCCGGCACAACACGAAGCAACACCTGATTTAGAGCTTTTCCTCCAGACGAACGCTTCATCAAGTTGTAGTCAGCGTAAGAGTCTGTTATTTCATCGTCATCCCCCTGAAGCTATCATCAAAAGTAAACCCTGAAGTCATAGGTTTTAATTCAATTGTTTTCGCCAAAAACGGAATAAAAACAAACTACAGGCCATTGTTTTAGACAAGGAAAAATATCAGAAGAACCAATAAAACGCCAAGGGATCCCGGTTGATAGTCGACGAGAGATAAGAAACCATGCAACGGCTGAGGACCAGAAAGGGAATGAGGGAGTGTCGGAGGAGCGGAAGGAAGAACACGAGAATAGGAGTGCTCAAGACAGAGCATGCGGTAGCTTGGTCAATCAACAGAAGAGTAACCAACTTGCGACAAGTACTCCGCCATACACTCCCACCCTTCCAACGAAGACTCATTCGGATTGGAAATGGAGGAATTTGGTTCTCAAGTCTGCGAATGACCAGTTCGAGTTACTCTTTCATGATAGGAAGGACGACGAAAGAATCTTCTAAGATCCATAAGATCGTTGGGACGATTGCGTTGTGTATATATCAAGTTGGAGTAAATGAGTAACAGACACAGGCGAGAGAGACAGAGACAGAGAGAGAGAGTCACAGTCCTTGTGGAGGATACCGATAATCGAGATATGGTACAGCAACATCAAGGAATCATCAGTAAAATTCTGGAACAACAGTTGAAAGACGTTAACACGGTTGAGATGACCGTTCTGTGCCAGAGGATCAAATTAGTTATTAGAAGGTGGCGAGGTGGGCGCTTTGAAGGAAGGGGTGCAGCGTAAGGTGCTAGGATATAGATTAATTTATGTAAAGAAAAGCAGGTAACATGTCTCACTAGTCCTCTTAGAATCAGTGACTACTTGAGCTAGCTGTATCTCCCTGAGGGATGTCGATTTTCATGACATTCTTGAGGTATTTCTCCTTGACCGACAGCTTGGTTGATTCTCGTTGGATGAGGAGCTTGTGGCGATTGATGTTGCTTTCTAGTTCCCTTATGAGCACCCTCCTGTCGACGCCTTCTGGTAATTGCTTGACAGTTTCCAGCGCTCCTTGCAAGACCTCAACGATCGCTCGGGTGTCCTGCAGCTTTTCCCTGGCTTCGTTTATCTGTGTCATAATCCTATAAATGACGGATGGTGTGCAAGTCGGAAGAGAATACTTAGCAGGTCAGCGCTTAATCAACTCGAAAGCTTTCATGATGGAAGACAACAATGCCAGGCAGCATCTCATCAGGCTGACTTATCGGAAGTGGGAACTTGTATCGATTGCAGAAATTGATCGGCGGGGGATTGCATCGTATGATCTAACTAGTATGAAATTTCCGAGACGATTCTGGAGCACTCGAAAGCAGAAATAAAGCGGAAGAATCTTCTGCCAGCCAGGGGGAAAACCGGGAACGAAGTTGTTTGGGTGGAGGAAGGATTACGATCGGACAAAGAGCTGCCTCAAGGCCACCCCACAAGAGCAGTTCAAAGAGTTTCTGCGTCCCACTGTGGCAAATGAGATGGAGAATTAGATACAACACGGAAGGCAAATTGATCCTTAATTCCGTCCATGATCTGACGCTGCAGTAGTCATGACGGCGCCAGACGATGAATGATCAGGTTCGGACCCTACATATCTGAAGACAGGGCACCGCTTTTGCGGGCGGGTGGCGAAGCTGTCACCGTGGTCTGGGGAGCGGGGAATCTCAACATACAAGTCTCCCAATACAACCCAACATCGGCCCGGGCATGTCGGCGGAGTTAACGTGACAAAGGCTCCCTTGTGATCAACATCCGGGGCCATCCGGGGCGAGAACTTCAAGATTTCTTAAGTTTTTATTTTATGGGTTTTAT
This sequence comes from Puccinia sorghi, assembly GCA_001263375.1. NCBI lineage: Eukaryota > Fungi > Basidiomycota > Pucciniomycetes > Pucciniales > Pucciniaceae > Puccinia > Puccinia sorghi. The sequence goes on from LAVV01013249.1 coordinate 9,643, forward strand.
TGTGTTTAAACTCTCAAAACTCTTTCATTTCATGTGTTTTGGATTTAAATTTCACATAAGTACAGCGATAACATAAAACCTTGCTGATTTACAGAAATAAACAAAAAAGTAAAAAAAGACCTGTGCGCGGATCACAGCTGGGTCAGTGCCCCGGATATATTTCAGGATGCACTGCAACAGGTGGGCCTCATCAAGGCCACCACTCTGGTTCAACACAAAGGTTGTGGGCACCAACCAGGTAAGTGCCAACACATTGATTTTGTCAACCAATGTTTTGGCTAACCAATGTTTTTTTGGTTATGTTGCAGTCGCCACCTATCATGAATTTCAATGGCAGTCTCCTGATCCTCCCCTTGTCGCCCCCAATTTGCCGTCCAACACTCCGTCGGGATTTCAGGTCCAAGCACGGAAAATGCCAGTTGAATGTTATTGACTCCCATAATCACCACTCTCAGCCCTTCTTCATCTCAAACACAAATGCTTTCTTTGATCCAAAGCCACACACCATCTGAAGAAACACTTGGGCTGGATAACCCCAATGGAAACCTCTTCGATGGTACCGGATGGCTTAGTGATGTTGAAGTGTCAAACTAGGCACTGCTTGATACACATTTGCTGACACATCCATGTGAGACTTCCTAACAGCATTGGAGGCAAAACACCACACACAAGCTGTACATAACTAATGTACTCCACAAACCAACACATTAGCAATGCGTACTTAGCTCAATGGTTAGAGCATCACTCATGAATGCTGAGGTTGTGGGTTTGAGTCCCACAGTACACAACCTTCCTTTTCACTTGTTCAATAGGTGAGTGTTACCAACAGAAATCCACATCTGGGACCCACTCCTACCGAGTTCAATGAAGTAACCAGCCACCAACAAACTAATCAAGCTCCGGAACCCCCACCCACCCGGGTTGAATGAAATTAGCATGACAAACCCAAACATCAGCCTTACACCATCAAGACACCAGTCTAGTACAACCTGAAGTGAATATCCACATTTTGTATCTTTTCCATGTAATCCCAGCTGCCCCTCCTCCCAACAATTTGTGTGGACATAAATGAAAAGCTGTTCCATCAAAATTGAAGAGGTGCCCAAATCCATTAAGATCAAAGGTGAGGAGAACAAGATCATCATTTCTTGGAAAACTGATAACACCAAGCTAGCCAATTTCAAAAGCAAAGTGATGCTGGCAATATTAGGTGTAAACAAATCCTAATGCCAATATGCGACCAAGTTAGTGGAATCCAAAAGCCTCGTCTGGAAAGTTGCCATCAAGAACAGCGGCACATGGGCTGGATCTGTGGATCAAAACTTGGAGCCAATCAACCAATTGTTCAAGGAATTCCTCAATGCAGCTTCTCTGGTCCCTGAAGGCAAAAAATAACCTGTACTTTGATTCAGGAGGATCTACAATTGGCTGCTAAGGTATGCTCTCCCCTAAGGTTTAATATCAGGACAGCTCTGCTCACATACATTTTAAACCTAACCTAGATACAGATGGCATTTTATCAGATTCAAATGAGCTTATCAGGTGGAAATGGCATTCAAACAATACCACACAAAAATAAGCCCACACCAGGGGCCCCGTCTAGTGCCATGCTCCACGAGCTCATACAAGAAATATTGAGCTCACACAATCTGTGTGAACGTTTATTTCACCTACACACCCAGGCAAACTGCCAACCTGAGCAGCACCTCTGAGGCGTTATGTCCCACAGGGCAAGCCGGGGACATCCTGTGCAGTGCTCAGGACATCCGGCCACGGGTGGGCCCCAGCACTGTGGCCAGGATAACACAAGTTTCTCCACTGCCAGAATTGGCCTTGCCGTGGCTTCTGTAGTGACCGTCACGGGTTCATGCATGCAGACAGTCACTAGGTTGTGCCCCTATTGGGCCTGTGCGACCATCCTCATCACCTGTGTTGTCAATGCAGCCAGCAGTTGCAACAACAGCCCCAGCACAATTGCAGAGGGGCCATCTCTTCCCCAGTATCAATGCAACCTTGATGTGTCATACGTACCCCACTGTGGAAAAAAACCCAACTCAGTAGGTTTACTGAGAGTTCTCCTCCAATGTTGATCAAGTACTCTTTTGTTTCATTGAGAAAAACTCCTGGATGGTGAGTATTCTTCACTGACTCTAATAACAAGCACTCTCTTTTTACCACTCTTTGTACACTGCAACCCAGAAAGAGACTATGGATGTTCTACCTTGAGTATTATGAAGCTTGAATCTTGACTCCTTATTTTTCCAAAACCCCACACTTTTCTTTTCTTCTTCTGTTGTGGTAGATGCATAAATAGATAGATACAAGTCTCCCACCTACACACCAACAACTCCCCCCCCCCCCCCCTTTCCCACACCCATTGAGTTCCTGCACCTACCCCCAAATCCCGGCCAATTTCCACTCCCTGCAGCACTGCCCCAATATGACCTCCCCTGGATCTGCCTCACTCCTCAGGCCCCCCCGCTGCGCAACCTCAGGACCCCCTTGGCGCTCCGCCGGCCTGTCTTGCCCCCTGCAGCACCCTCCGGAACAGCTCTCATCCTCCCCATCTTCCTCTGATGCCTGCCTGAGCCTCCAAAACAACCCCCCCCCCCCCCTTCTTCACCCATGCCTTCCCTTCACGGCATTTCTTCCACCACCTACAAAAGCTTGATTCTTCTGCTGTCCAAAGCAAAAGGATAATACGCTCAGCATACCAAAACCTGAAGATACTTTCCTTTGTTTACTTTGACCACTCAGCTTTCCACGTGCACCATGCTATCAGCAGCAGCAAATGCCGAGACCCGCTGCTATCCCCTTGCCTAGAAAGTCCCCACATCCGCCCCGGTTTTGAATCCTGTCCCCAGAAATTCCCTACTTTCTTTCCCCTCCATCACCAACAAAACCCTTTTCACTTCAGCCACCCTTATAAAACTACCTCCACTCCCCTTAAGTATGTTCCCCCCAGAATGTGCCTGCTGCTCGCGACTCCGCCCCCGACCACACAACTGGTAGAGGTAGACAAAGGACACAAATCCGAGGTTTCCATCTTTCTCACGGAGAAAGCAAGCAAACCAATAGTTCTTGATTCTGGAGACACTAACCATCTGATCAACAACCCAGATGCATTCAATCCTTCTGCCAAATCTAACCTCAAGATTGCAGCTGGTGGACATAGCAACTTCCCGAATGCCACTGCTGTTGGAACCGCCTTGGTGAGCGGCTTACTCTTGAAAACATATTATTAGTTCCAACCTTAACTCAATCTTTAATTTCTATTCTGCAACTGTTCAAACAAGAGATTCTCACCACTAGAGCCACCAACAAGGGAGCCATCCTGATAGATAAGAAATTCTCTCTTCTTGGTTCTCTCAAAAATAATTTTTTAGCACTTCATTCTTCCCATATTGACGTAATTTCCATCTGTTACCAATCAAGTCCAGAAAAACCCAACTGGAATGCACAACTTGGTCACCCAAATCATCATTTTTAATCATTGATTGTCCCAAATTCAGAAATAATTGAGTGCACCATATGCAAAGAATGCAATGGTTTCAAGAATCGTGGATTTACAGATATGGTGCCCCATGGACAGTCTCAGTGGATGGAGGGCCAGAGTTTGGAAAGAAATTCCAGGAGTACCTCAAGAGTCATGGAATAACAGTCAAAGTCACCACACCTTACTACCCTGAAGCAAATGGAATGGTAGAAAGAGGCCATCA
>LAVV01013260.1:2503-12997 GCA_001263375.1 Puccinia sorghi
GGATACAGAGAAGATACAAGCTGAGATAGAACTGGGATATAGTAAAGCAACCTCCATGGAAGTTCCTTACTTTTTTTCCTGGTGCACATTATGTATTATATATGTCTTGGACTTGCAAACTTGAGAGAGAGCCAAATCATCTGCTGGTTGGAAAAAAAAAATAGGTATCTTGGCTGGCAGGAGGATTGAGGAGCAAAACATTCAACAAAAATTATATTGAAAGATGCGCATGAATGCATTGTCCCCGGCACCAGGAGATGGAGAGCCTAGGAGAGAGGAGTTGTTTCTTTTTAGTAAGAAAGAGAGAATGATGGTTGAATACAGGCTTCAGAAAATTTGGTACTCAGGCCAGGATTGACGTTTTGCACGTCAAGGCTTTTGTTAGGCTCGCGCTGGGCCGTGATCCAACCCCGAAGTCCCCTGGCTCTATCGGGGCTCCTGGGTGTTTGTGGTGGTCACGTCCGGTCAATGCCGGGGTGACGGCCCTGATTACCAATTTCCTTTCAGCCATCACCGGAATATAAAACCATGTCGTCGGCAGGGACTTCATCGTCGTCAGGCTCGTCGTCGGGATCGTCATTATCGGGAGGCTTCGAGGCGACGACGGCGATGGACCTGGCTTCAAGCATGGGGGGTGTTGACCCGCCGCGGCCGTCCATGATGCCCCTGGAAAGCAGCAGCAACAGTCAACAGCCAATGACGGAAGCCGGAACGACGGCCGGTCTTATCCAGACGCAACTCGCATCCCTCTCCTCCGACTCCTCCGAGCCCCGCTCCACCAACCCGCCCGATCCACCCCTCAAACTCACCCCCCTCACCGCCCCCTCTCGCGGCTGGATCCCCCAGCTCAAATCCAAGGCCATTCGCGTCCATGACTCCCAACCCCTTCCCCCCTCCTCCTCGCCCCACCATCATCATCCTTCCCCGAACCATCCCGCCGCCTCCTACCCCTCCCCTACCCCTAGTCCTAGCTCCAAACGAATCCAAGAATTGTGTCTGGTCGAAGATGTAAGTCTTTCCCCCTTTTTTGTTTCGGAATGGGAAATGGGTTCTTTCTTCAATTTGTTGACGCCGTTGCGCACATCCAAGCAACTCGCCCAGTTATTGAATCTGGCGTCGGAGGTCGTGGGGGCGCTGAGTGCACCGCTGGACACCGACGATGGAGACTCGGAGACAGCTGCCACGGTGAGACAGACGTTTTCGGAGGGGATCCAGGCGTACTTTGATCTACTGAATGTGAGCGCGCGCGGAGTTCAGGCACCCCCAATGCAATGCAACCGCAGAAGATTCTGAATCTTGCTTACCTTAATAGAAGATACAATCGAGCCTACGGACCTCCATGTCGTATCTAAGAGCATCGCGGCTGTCGACGCGGATCCTATTCGAGCCCGCGCATGTCGCCATTCCGCACTGTGGCGTCGGCCTCGGCGGGCTTCATGTGGGCCCACCAGACGACCAGACTGCCGATCAACACCAAGACCTCCCCCCGGCCAGCCCCAGCCTCAGTCTTGGCGCCTTGGTCGCCGAACGCGATGCCTGGATTCTCCTCGTCCAGGCCCTTCAACAGATCATCGCCCGCCCTTCTGAATCCCCTTGTGTCTGATTATTCAAAAAAACGCCGCCATGTTGTCATATACGTGTAGAAATCCTGACCACTTGTTGTCATTGTTACCATTGTGTATATCACGACATGCCTACGCTTGAACCACGTGCACATGGCTGGAGATTGATCAGGCGCGGCCACAGCTGTTGATGATATCTGCCCAGCCGGTCGTGTCTCTCTTTCCGACACGAAACTTCTCCCTTTACACAGACACACATTAAAAAGAAACAGAAAAGATACTTTTCCTGGGGAAACGAAAAAAAAAAGAAAGATAGGGAAACAATTATGGACATGATGGGACAACAAAACAAAACACAACACACCACACAAGTACATAGACGGATGGACGGAAGAAGAGATGTGAAAAACAACGGTTGAGGAGAGAGAGAGAGAGTGAGAGAGAGAGAGAGAGAGAGAGAGAGAGAGAGAGAGAGAGAGAGAGAGAGAGAAGAGAAGTACATAGATACTAAACGAAAAATGACAATGGAGAGATAGAGAAAAGAGACAACACTAAACACACACACAGAGAGAGCCGAACGGGGTTGCATCTAGAAAGGAGGACGACAACTGCGGTGTGCGGAGGCAGAGAGACGGATCATGGACGCGGGTGGACGAACAAAAAGGCCGGCATGAGTCGCGCTGGTTTAAACGACAACATATAATATATATATAAGGAAAAGATTGGTCGGTCACAAGGAGAGAGATAGTCTCCAGAGACAGGGAAACCCCGGTTACAAAAAAAAAAGAAGGAGAATACAACGATCTAAGAGAGGATGTATTTAAGTGAAAACGACAGGGGAGGGTAGGTGAGAGAGATCAGGGGGAGGAAGAATCGATCTGGTGGTGTTGACTGAGGTTCGACTGGGGAGGAGGCTGCTGATGGTGATAATGGTCGAGGATGGCGGGGGTGGAGGAAGTGGAGAGCGAGTGAGGCTTGACGGGGGACGAGGCGAGGGGCGCGAGGGAGCCGGACCGGCCGGCCATCTTGGGCGCGGGCGATGGCGACGAGGTCCACAGCGTGCCCTCGCCCCCGCCCGGCCCGTTCACCCGGCTCTTGCTACCTCCCCCCGCGCCGGCCGTCGACGTGCTCCGCGTTGGCGTGCTCCCACCCGTAACGCTCGACACTCCCGTAGTGCCACTGTTACTAGCATTCGTCGTCGTAGAAACTCCCACCTCTTCCGCTAATTTCTTGTAAGCTTTTTTTAAAAAAAAAAAAAAAAACAGAAAATCAGAAAATCGTCTGATAGAATTACAAATGGAAATACAGCAGACCTGGGATGTGTTGCACTCGGAGCGAGACCATCATCTCCTTGATCTTCTCAGACATGGTACATTTGAGGTCGGCGGAGAGGAATGAGCTAGTGAGAGCTTTACTAAGGACATTAACGCCATGGGCCTGATCGCCCAAGATTTCCTCGAGGACGAGTTTACTAGAGTGGAAGATGCCGTCAATGATAGTTTGGGAAGCCTGGGGGTCGGATGCCTGGTTAATGATCCTGAGGACGGTGACCGAGGCAAGTTTGTGGGTGCATAGATGCGCGAGATGCGGCGCGAGTCTCGGCGCAAGCAGACGGTATCGGCCGGGCAAGCCAGAGCTGTCCAGCAGCCAGGTTAACAACAAGGTCCCGTTCGGATTCGTCGCCAATGGGATCGAGTTCAGGATGACCGCGATCGCCACCCGCTTGATCTGCAGCCGTGTCGTGTACTTGGACTCCAAACAGGTCCGCACGCTGCGCGCGCCGAAGCGGCCCTGCGATACCTCCCAACATCGATCCACAATCGCATCAAACACAAAGTCGTTGTAGGGGCTCCCGAACCGCAGACAACATTGCATCACATAGTTCCCCAGCGAATCCAACAACAGTGGCGGTCCAAACGGGCGCAAGTTTTGGCAGATTAGCACCATCTCTTCTTCGCTACTCGCACAGTCAATCATCTTCTGTGCCGCCCAAGTGCCGTTCTTATGACACCCAATGATCGCTAGATGGGGCGCACAGCGCTCCAACATGAGCATCTTGATCGGATGTGAACATTTTTCGAACAACTTCTGGACAATCGTATTGCCAATGTAATCGGATGAGAGGTAGATGATTTCCTCCAATAACTCGCTTGCGATCTGATCCATCTCTTCCTGGCTAAGGGTGTTGGAGTCGAATCGTTTACGAATCTCTCTCAACCTAGCTGGGTCTGAGACCGCGGTGACGAGTCTCCGATGGGGGTCGAGTTGATTGATCGGGGGTGGGACGGTAGTGTAGTAGGTAACAGGGGGTCGAAAATCAGCCACCGCGGACTTGTCTTCCTCATACTCCTTCTCAGCGGCCTCATCCGAAGGATTATTCGGGTCCCGACAAAGTTCTTTCATCAAAAGTTGCATTTCCGTCACCGGAGGCTGGGGGGCGGTGGATATGGTGGAAGTGGCTTCTCGATCAATGGATGTGGCAGACTCCTTGGGGGCCATGATCACACTAGGAGCCAGCGGGAATCCAGGAACGAGATTCGGAATGTTGCCACCGAGGGGGAAGCCATTGAGTGCATGGATGCCATTCGGAATGAAACTCATGGCCAAGTTTGAGCGGTAATCTTGAATTCCACCACTCTTAATCTGTTGATCAAGCGGTACGGCCGAGGCGCCTTTGATCCGAGCAAGAGTCTCATAAGCAAGTTGCTGCTGAGCCATCTGATCCTGTGAAAGGCTGTCCACTTGGGCGGCAGGCGAAAAGGTGCCGGGCGCTTTAACTGGGACTTTGGCGTATCCAATCTTAACTGCACCGACTTCGCTGCCCAGGATCTCCCGTCCACTTAAAGCTTTGCGAGCTCGTACAGCATCGTCAAGATGTTCAAAGTTGATGAAACCACAATTCTTATGTGATAAAACCCGAACGGATTCAATAGCACCATAAGGAGAAAAGATGTCCATGAGATGATTGGGGGTAGTTTGAGAGGGAATACTGCCGATCCAAAGGGCACGGGTAGGACTAGATTGAAGCACGGGGTCACCATTGGGGCCCAACATGACACCGCCGACGTTAGTGTACCCGGTGGGATTGGGACAAACGTTGTTGATTTGAGTAGATGAGACTATTCCGTTGGGACCTTGGATGTTTGTCAGGGATAGCATCATCATCGTTTGGGAGAGTCCGTTAACTGATCCAGCTGCACCTCTTGTAGTGCCAATCGGCGTGGTCAGCAAACTCGCGGGCGTTTGTGGGGCAGATTCAGGTTTGCCAAAGCCGATTCGTATACAAGTTGGCCCGTTCTTGAGATTAATCTGTCCTTCTAAACGGTTGACAATGTCGTCCTTAGCATGTACTGCATCGTGTACCGAAACAAAGTTGATGAAGCCGCATTCCTTTTTAGGAGTCAAACCAGAACTAATCAGTAAGGCATTCAAAAGGTGCATGGGAGAGGACAAAAGATGCTTTCCCTACCTTGTCAGGCAGAAGACGTAGACTTTCGATGGGACCATAAACGGCAAAGACACTCATCAATTCTTGGGCGGTGGTTGACGGGTCAAAGTTGCCAATCCACAGACTGCGTGATGGTTGTTGCATCATCCCAGCCATGTTGTTGAAGTCAGGAGTGATCGGTCGGGAAGCTGACATCCAGTTTTGCTGAGTAGAAAGGAGAAAACAAGGGATGAGAGTGTTATCTCAATAATGGCTGGTTGGAAAGAAAAAAACTCTCAAGACTGACGTAATTGAGAGGGCTGAGATTGTGATTGGAATCGTTGACACCGCTGTTCAAGGAGTTGAGGAAGGTAGAGTGCTTGGGGAAGCCTGCGAGGGTGCCAGCACGACTTCTGACTGCCGCGGCTGCTGCTGCTGCTGCTGAGAAACCCATTGGGGTTGCAGGGCCACTCATTCCTGCCAAAAGGGATGCACCGCCAAGCGTATTTGCCCTGGGTCTGCTCATGGGGGCAAGGAGCCCATTGGAGGCATTGGAGTTCAGCAAGGCCGAGTAAGCAGACATTTGCTTGTCATGGGCTGTTCAAGAGAAAATTCAGGCAAGTTTTAAGTAATTATTAAGAATGTGTGGCATGTTAAGAGGGAGAAGGGGGTACCTTCGGCCTGTAAAGCATCGAGGTGTTGTCGACTACTAGCATATTGGCTGGCAAGAGAGTTGGCGCTCCCAAGAGGGGCGGCATAATCATCTTCGAGGAAAGCGGGAGAGTTGTTCCCACCGGAGTGAGAGTAATGGTTCTCTTCCGAAGGGAAGGGGGCGGCGCGCAAGTTGTTGGGTTGTCTACGTAAGCTTGAGGGGGATGGAGCGACACCTGAGATGGTAGATGCGCGCATACGATTGGCGAGTACGGATAGGGATGGGTTGGAGGTAGGTTGATGGTAGGCGCGGTTCAGGACGTGATAGAAGCCAGAGCCGACAAATGCGGATTGAGGTTGGTGGGGCATGGTGGGGGATACAGGTGAGTCAGCATCGAGGCCGAGATAATCGAGGGTACGGACGTGACCGGCCTCGTCTTGATCTTCGTTCTCGCCCAGGGCCGATTCGTCGGATCTTATGGAGCGCAGTTCTTCGTTCATACGAGAGCTGCGTGGTACAAAATTGGTGGAGAATACGCCACGACCAAAGTAGGAAGAAGCTGAGGAGGGGGGTAGGGCGACGGTACCAGCCCGTGCACGTGTCTTATCGAGTGAGAGTTGCAGATCTGGAGTATTGAAATGGAATATGAGTAGCTTGTTCTTGTTCTTATTCTTGTGTGAGAGAAAGTAAGAGAGAGTACTGACTGATGTCGGATGATCTCATGGGATGGTTATTTATTCGAGGGTCCTGGAACGAGTTGGATGTATAGATTGGCATTGAGAGGAGTGGGTTGGGGGTGGAGGGAGAAGCAGTGGCGAGTAGGTTATACTGCCTGAGTAGTTCCGAGTTGGGTTGCTTGAGCGGGTTAAAGCTGGAGGGTAGAGTGCCAGCCCTGGGTCTGCGATTGTTGCTGTTGTTGTTGTTGTTGTTGTTGATGTTGATGTTGTTGTTGTTGTTGTTGGTTGTTGAAGTGGCCGAGTGTGGTGGGATGGTGTTGTTGTTGGCAGTCCTGTATCGTCCGATTGCTTCGGCGCGAGTCATCTCAGCCACAGCTCGAGTGTCCATCTTGATTCTGTCAGTTGTTGGTTTTTCTTGTTTTTCTTGTTTTTATTTTTATTTGTTTGGCTGACACAGCGGCTGAAATACTACTTCATGCGGTAAAATTAATTTAATTTAATTTAATTTAAATTCAACTTCCCCTTTCAACTCCGCTGTCTCCATAACACCCCTCACCATCGAATCAAAGTTTCATCGACTTCCAAAGCTGCAACTTGTCAAAGAACTGGTTGACACTTAATTTTTGTTTTTTTTTTCTTATTCACAACCACCCGCCTTGGGGGCTAATATGGCGGATCAGAACATTCCGGATCTGTGTAATGTAAGAAGAACCTTCACCAATTATTCTTTACCAGCTGAGGCTGAAGGGTGCCGGTTGAACACATTAAGCTGCAGGACAATATTTATGTAGAAAGAACTGTCAACTCATATGGAATTAGTGGGCTTCAAATTAATACTGTGGATAATTGGTGCGTGCATGTACATACATATAATAAATACATAGACCATATTGCCGAAAAAATATTCTCTTCACAAATTCTTCTGCCTGAATTCATTCAAGTCTTTCTTGTTTTGTTTTTTTGTGAATGGAACAGAAAATACCAGGAAAAACTAACAAATCAATCAACAGCTCAGTGACACCTACAGCAGCCCCAACAGCTCTGATGAAGAAAAAGATGAGGAACAAAAAGGAGAACAAGAAGAATAAAATCAATACCAGCCCTTTTTCAACACTGAAGACAGTCAATACATCTTTAAGCTGCCAGCCCCATCAATCTGGTCTTATTCTTCTAGCACAGCAATGCTCAGTTCAATCAAAGGTTTTGCTTGGGATCATGGATATGTAGTCCTTATTTTTCACTCGGACAAGGACAAAAGGAAAGTTTTCAAATGTGGCAGGTAAGTTTTGTTTTGTCCTTCATGAAATTACCAGTGACTGAGGTTGGCTTGTTTGTTTGATCCTTCTTATTTATTTTAATTTGTTCTTGGTGACAGGTAAGTAACATTCCCTCTAAATTTGGTTTGGTCTTTCTTTTTTCTGTTGTTTCAATGACTGATAATTTCTCTTTGACTGTTTTTTTTATGTAGGGGTGGATCAAAGACGGACAAAAAACACCAGGTTGACCCACATCAAAATTCCAAGTTCTCTACACTCATTCATGGATGCCATTTCTCAGCGTGTGAAGTTTTCCACAAACCATCTGAAAATTGGTTAGTCACTCTTGATGTGTCCACTCACAATCATCCTGCTTCCACTGATCCTTGTGCTCATGTTGAAAACCTCTGTTGTGGTGTCTTGATGGACAAGGCGGCAGCTGTGGGGCTCAGCAGTAGCTGTGGCTGACAGCATGGTGCATGCTGAGGACTGAGGTGGACCATAGTGAACAAAGGAAAGTATCTTCAGAGCTTTTGTTGGGCTGAGCATATTAATTTTGCTTTTGTCAGCAGGGGAGAAAGTACAGGTGGATTAGCAAGGGCAGGTTGGTAGTGTCGGGGACACGGTCATAAGGCGGGTTTTGGGGGCTCAAGCGGGCATTGGAGGAGGGTCGGGAAGATGAGAGTCTACCGGAGAGCGCTGCAGGGGGCAAGATTGGATTCAGCCATGTGGTATTCTTAAATGTTAAAAAATTTGAAAAAAAATATTTTATTCTTTTTCTCAATCTTTTCTTTTTCTATCTTTTTCCCTATTTCTCAATCAAGGACAGAAATCACAAAATATGATAGAAGAAACAGAATCCAAACTGACACTTTTCACTGCCAGCATATTTGGATTGGTTGAGGTTATCCCAGTTAAACTGGGATGCAATAAACCCAGCCAAATATGCTGGCAGTGTTTGAGCTTTACAGCAGCACAGCCAAGGGGGTTTCAGGGTTTGCACAGCAGGAGGCTCGAGGTTAGAGGCCGTGTGGGACTCCTGTGGGACAAATGATAAATTTTTTTACAGATACTCTGAGGGGGAACCCAATTTCTCAATAGTTCAAAGCTATTAAAACTGACAGGTGGTTTGAAAGACCTGCCCCTCTAATAGTCTACACAAATATAAGGAATCTTGAATCAATATATAAAATATAGATGGCTGATTTCAAGACAGATTTACTATGTATAGTAGTCTCTATCAGACCTAGATCATGCTAAGAAATACTCTTGCTGACATACTATCACTTCTCATGATGGATAAACAACCCAGTGGGATTGAATATGTGAAATATATATAAAATAATATCAATTCTAATCACTTTTACTACCAGGATTGCTGATTGTTGATAACTCTTCTTTTTGATGTTCTAATACTCTACTCAACCTCTATAGGCAAAATTATTGATGTTTAAAACTACTACTACCTACTAAATAACTAACTACTAACCACTAACCACTAACCAATAACTAACTAAATAACTACCAACTAAACACTACTAACTGGTAGATCAGGAAAGAATGCTGTGTCAGCTGTCTACTATGTTAGATCCAACTAACAAACATAATAATAAATTCAATTACCACACAAATCTCAGTATGAAGAAAAATTATAACATATGTTGATATAAAAAGAAACAGCACATGAAAAAAACATATCTATGTATATATATATGTTTTGTACTTCATTTTCTAATAGAATATATGTAATAGATAATAAATGACCTCAAAAATAAAAATAAACTTGTCAGAAACCACCTGTTATGATCCTGTAACCCCCTCGGGGACTTGCTGCTCATATGGCAGGGTGGATGAAAATAGGTTGAGTGAAAAACCCAGAAAGATATTCCTCCCAGGTGACTGATGAGCTTACAAATTATCTCCAAATATCTGGAGAAAACATCCAGTTTTCAGCTCCAAAATCTTCATGCAGCATCAAAAATAATAGAGAGTGCCCTGTTTTATTTTTATCCTTGTATCAAAATATGTATTTGTTGGCCATAAGGTGGTAATAAGCTGTGGGAACAAAATTATATGATATATTATTGAAAAATTTTATGACAGAGATACTGTTGAGTTCTGCATGAGTTTTTAATCCTGATACACATTACATGACTTAGTTCCACAATGGTTCAACTTATTTTTGAAACTGATACAAGGGTTTCATGACCAAAATGTTAAATGTTTCAAACCAAAGCTCTGGGAACATATATGCGATGGCACTTGAAAGTGAAGTTCCAGAAATCGTCCCAGTGAGGGGGTGTGTCAGAATTCTATCTGGCCTGTGCTGCCCAGTGAGCTGTGTCCACAGCCTTCCCCCATGATCTCACTTTTCCCCAGCATACCATTGTTCTTGAGATTTTGCTTGGAACATCTCATACTCTGATCCACTAGTCTCTGACAGCTTATCATCAAGATCACTCACAGAGATTCTCTCAAGATCTCACTCCACTGCCAGTTATCAAAAATGCAGTGATCCCTTTCCCTGTCCTTTTTCTTTCCTCCTGTTTCCTTGCTGATTCTGTTTCTATAGTGTTTGCTTCTGAGATTTATGTGGTGGCCTGTTTTTTTTTGTTTCACTGGTTTTTACTTTCTGTCTCATCCTCCTTTATTCAAGACCTGTTGTTTCTTTAGGTATTTCATCTTTCTCTTGTTTCTTTCTCTTGTTTTTTGTGTTGTCTGTTCTTTCTTACTGAAATTCCACCTTTAGTTTGGTCTGAAAACCTCTCATTCAACCATCATCTTGAAGTCTGAAGTAGTTCCATAACAACAACACCCACACATATCATCAATCAACTACTCATCTTGAACATAATCACTATCACTTGAATAAAATCTGCCAAGCTTAACTTGGTGATCTTGTTTTCTGATATTATAGAAA
>LAVV01013271.1:9348-19841 GCA_001263375.1 Puccinia sorghi
CAACCCCCCCCCCCCCTTCACTCCCCTCTTTGCCATTGCCAATGAGTACATACTTTCTCTCCCACTGAAAAAGGCAAAAGTAATCTGCTCAGCCTTACAAAAGCTCTGAAAATATATTCCTTTGTTTGCTTTGGTACACCTCAGCACTCAGCACATGTCCATGCTATCAGCAGAAGCTACTTCTCAGACCCGCAGCAGCTGCCTTGCCTATAAAGACTCCACATTGGCCATTAAACTAGGATAAAAGTAAGTATTTCATTTGTATCATGGTAGCTTTAGTTTTTTTCTTTTTCTTTAGTATTTTGTTTTTTAGATGAATTACACCCATAATTCAACCAAAAACAAGCCAAAATAGTGGAGATGGCGGCCGCAGGAATGACCAAGGCCTTGATTGCAAATTTCCTTGGAATGGTGAGATCCACAGTTTCCTCAATAATTTCTCAAGAGGCAACCTGAGGCACCGTTTCCAAAGCTATCTGGATAACCTTGCAAGACCAATGAGAGGGACCTTCGTCACCTCCAATCCGTTATTTAGGCACGTAATTGAATGAAGATTGTGGAAGCCAAGGACCAGCTCCCCACAATCATATTGAATCAGACTACTTGCCGCCAAGCCCACAATCTTGGTGTTAATAACTGGGTTGCAGTCAAAAAAAAACTGTTTCTCAATGTTTCTCACTGGGACTGACAACTCCAGTTTGCCAAGGAACTGGCAACTGGAGGAAGTTCCTTTGGACCAATGAGTCCTCCAGTTCAAAGGTTTGGTGTGATGTTAAAAAGTGGCCAAATTTTGATGATGGTCTGGGGGTCCTTTTATAGCAATTTAGAAGGCCCACCTGGTCAAAGAAAAGCAACCGACTTTATTGAAACTGTTTACAAGAAGGCTCTTCTGCCATTCCTCAACAAAGTGGCTCCTCTCCATCAATTGTCATTGATGGAGGACAATGCCCCAACCCATGCAGGAAAAGCTAGTTGTGCCCTCCTAGCCAAGAACTCCATCAAGAAAATGATTTGGCCAGCTCAATAACTGGATCTGAAACCAATTGAGAACAGTTCCTCCTCGAGGGCAACAGCCAGGAACTCTATCAGCCCTGGACCGTACCAGAAACTCACAAAGCCCTCATCCAAGCCTGGGACAACTTTCCAGCCTCAAACTCAGATCACCTGGTTGAATCAATGCCTCACTGCATTTCAGCTGTCATAAAAACCACAGGAGGGCCAACTGGATGGTAATCTTTCACTCTCAACAAAATAAATAAATTTATCTTTTTTAACTTTTTCTCTTATAATCACTCTTGCCCACTTTCAAATAGTGCTTCTCTTTTTCTCTCAAGACAAAAAAAAAAATACTCAAAACTGTCAAAAAGTGACCTCGGTGGGGTTCGAACCCACGGCATACTGCGATTTGCGTAACATGTAAAGCAGGCATTCTACCACTGAATTACGAAGCCGGGACGTTCGGGAATGTTGGAAACAGGATTTGTTGCCCCCAAAGTTGAAGCTCAAGGGGTTTCAGACTGCATGAGCGGTCTCGATTATCAGCCGACAACGACGGCGAACTCAGCCAGAGAAATACATAGCAGAACACAACCAAGCCACGACATCCAGCACAAGCACGAAAGCAGCCACGGCCGGGATCGGAAACGAAATTGCAGAACTTGGGAGGACGGAGTATGGGCGTCAGGAGGCTGCAGCGGACTCAGATGATGGTGCGGGGAGGGGCGGTGGTGCTGGCCGTGATGCTCGCCTTTCTGGTGCACTCGGGCGGGTGCCAATTCGGCAACATATTCGAGGCGAGTCTCTCTCTCTCTCCAGATCTCTCTCGAAGAGAGGAGAGCCTACCTTCACCTTTCGAACACCCCCCATCTGACTCTCAGTCCCTCCTCTCTCACTGCATCACGTTCCTCGCTTTCGTACAGCAATTCTTCCAGCAGGACGACCCCGGTAACCATCCGAACTCTTCCCCCCAAGGCGGCCCCGACAAGTTCGTCCTGCTCAGAGACCAGTCCCGTTGTGCCCAATACCTCTGTCCCTCGTCCGTCCCCACATTCCCTTCTTCTCCTCCTCGGAAAAAACTTACGCACTGATCTTCAATATCTGGGTTGACTCACAGCACCTTCGATTGCGTCGCTGCCCCTGCCGACTGTCCTTGTCCCTTCGTCGAAGATATCAAGTGTCCCTTCTCTCCTCCCCCATCTGCCTCGGCCTCCCTCTCTTCTCTCCCAAAATCCTCGCCCTCCTACGTTTGTACTAGAGCTCCTGGCTGCGAAAATGTACAGAGAGCCCTCTCCTTTGGCTCATAAAATCGTCACATTTTCTTTTGCTATTGAATAAAACACAAACGGCCCACCTTACATCTTGATCTCATCAAAAAAATAACAATAAAATAAAATAAAATAAATGTTTCTTCCTTATTTTTTCGACCAAGCAGTGATCTTTTCTACTTCAATTTGTACATGTATCTATCGCACCGCAAGACAACAGACATGAGGCCTGAATTAGGCTGACCAGTTTCGTTTACAATGCAATCCTCTCGATTAAACTCGCATGCTGCTAATGGCTTTGGTGATTCCAGCAGCGCTACCGCCATTGAAGTCCCAGATGACAAGTTTACCGTCGACACCAGAGGTACTGAGATGAGAGATCCTTCCAGCCTCGCCGGCAAAGTTACGAATACTGGTGATAGTGTTAGAGTGGACGGTGTCGACGCCAGCCCGGTTCCCAGAAGTAGCCACACCCTCGGCGGGTGACATGACGCCGCGAGAGTCGGCGGAGCGGAAAAGATTGAAGGCTTCGTTGTTGAGCCGTCCAATCCCGCCAACGGATTGGCGTGGCGACTGGGCCGAGCTGGAGGCCTTACCCTCGTCAAGGGTCTTGACGAGCTGCCAGCCGCCCTCACACGAGCCTTGGAAGACCATGGGTTGACAATCGTGACCCGCGGCTACGAAGCTGTGCTCGGTGCAGAAGCTGAGCGAGATGAAGGGTAGACTGGGGAGCTTGATCACATGAATGGCATGAGGTAGCGAGTCGGGTCCGCTGGGATAGACGACGGTGACGGCCGAGTCGTGCGAGACGAAAGCCAGAGTGTCGCCGCTGGGGGAGAAGCAGACATCATGGACCCAGCCACCAGAAGGGGCGGAAAAGTCTCCACATATGGTATTGAAGGGGATACGCTCACCCCAGACGGTGGGGGAGGGCTTGGAGTCGACGCCCTTGATGTAAGCGCTGAGGACGCGACAGGTGGCGTCGGCCGAGCCGGCAGCAAGCAGGACCGAGTTGGGGTGCCATGCGAGACTTAGGACAGTAGATCGGAGGGGTTTCTTGAGGTGCTTGGCGACCCACCAGTTCGACTCATCGTCGTACTGGCACACCGCGATCGCGCGTGCCCCCGAACCCACGGCAAACTTGGCCTCGTCCGGCGACCATCGCACAAATGTCGCCGATCGGTTCAATCGCAGCAGCACCAGCGTCGGCTGCCAGGTGGGTGGCTTGCTTGGATCGGCTGGGTCCGGACCATATTGCCAAACGTACGCATTTCGATCCTGTGAGGCTGTCACGATCTGGTTTCGTCGCGGGGCCCAATCGATGGAGGTGACCACTTTATCGTGCTGTGTTCTCAGAAAGAGATTAGTTAAATCAAATATTTTTCAGCTGCCTGTTGCATAGTTGAGAGAGAAACGTACGTCTGAAAGAGTGTGAGTAGATTTCCAGGATGAAGATGTGTTTTTCTGGTAGATCTTGACCTCGTTTGAGTTTTCGCATACGGCCAGTTGAGTGCGGTCGAGATTGAATGCATGTGCGGTGATGGGGTCAGTTGCAAGCTGGTTGATTTCGAGTGCCATTGAATTGTGTTGGTGATGATGAAGGGAGGACTCTAGCAGTCGACAACCCTCAAAACTTGTTGTGGATGATGTGGAAAAATTACTGATGAACTTTCATTATTACATCCACGTCTTATAATAGACACTTCAGCTTTGGAGCTTGCACACTCAACGACACCACTGAGAATACAACCAGGATTCAGATATAAAATATAAATAAATCAGAAGAGAAAAATAATCAGTTCCAGACTAAGAAGTGATAATTTAATAACAAGAAAATAAAGAGATAGGGAAATATACTGAAAGGGTGCTTGGTACAAGCATTGCCTACAGGAACTATAAGCATAACATGCACTGGTACAGTGGATGAAAATGAGGATGCTGGAACAGCAGACAGGGAGATGCACTGGAACAGTGATGACAGCTTAGGATTAAGAATGAAATCTGCTGGAACAACAGTGAAAACATGAATATGAAAAACTGGTACAACCATTAAGAAATAAAAATAAGAAATGTGAGCAGAGTTCTGACAGTGTCTATCTATCTATCTACATAGGCAGAGTGTGGGTATCAAGGGTCAAGACATGGTTCAAGAATCACTCAAGGCAGAATCTCAATTTCCAGGTTGCAGTCAGCAAGGGGCAGTGAAAAGGAGTGTTTATTGTTAGAGTTAAGGTGCATACTTGCTGTGTTATCCAAGTTTTCCACAGTGAAACCAAAGAGTACCCAACACAACCGGAGAAAGGCTTTCAGTTTACAAGCTGTAAAGTTTTTCTTTCCCCAGTGGAGAACCTTCCTTTCAAGATGTGGGAACAGTTCCATTGGAGGATCTACGTAAATCAATTCAACAACAATACAGCTGTGGACAAAGGTGCAGGTGATATCAAAAAGCATGCATTTTCCAGTTGAATTTGGCTGACATAATAAGGATCAGTTGGAGAGTTGAAAGCTGAGGAGCAGTAGGGGAAAAGTGGATTTTACACTGATTCTGAGGGGTTGTTTGAAGCTGAGGACTACAAGTTATGTTTTTAACTACTGAGCTTGGATTCAAGGATGAGTAAGGTTAAGATGGGGGGCAGGGACACTCAGAAGAGAGGCACTGGACTGGCTCCGGATGGTACGGAAAAAGAAGGAGAAGAACCAATGATAAAATTGCTTGTATCTAGACTGATTAAATAGGCTAAATACAAGCAGGTTAAGTTGTGGTTTTGAAAGCAATATAAAAAGAATATTCAATATCAATCAGGAAGAGTGTGGAAAAAGAAAACAAACCAGATATAGAACTTGAGTCAATGAAAAATGACTACTACTCAGGGTTCTTAGACTACAAGGTGTGTCAAGTCATCAAAAAACAAGCTACTTTCATGGTATTGAATCAGTCCACAACAATCTAATATGATTTAGAATTTTAAGAAAATATAATGTATATAGTAATGATAAAAAGTGGAGGGATTCAGGAATGAGGAGAAGAGAAGAAATTCCAACAATTTATTTCCAGTGAATACCCAGTAGCCAAATTTAGTATAAGTAGTCATTTTCTACTCATAAAATCAGACAACTTCATCTATTGAAACTTCTGAAGGATATCAAGCCTCTACCATCACTTCAATCCAAGAACCCAGCACCTGGAATCTATTATCAGCGGAATTTAAAAATAATCTACACACTCATGAGAGAAAAAAAGTATGAGTACATTTATAAAAGTACTCAAAAGCAAATTAATCACTTATGAAACCATGTCTCCTGCCACCTTAGAGAAGGACGGGCTGGGTCCAAATCCCAGACTTATGGAGTTCCTCGATTAAGCTCACAGTTCTCACCTACCTATTCATTTTAAAAGGTTCTCCTAAGTTTCTATATCACATTATCCCTAGTTCTCCAAGGAAATCCAACAAGTTTTAAACTTAATCCGGCAATTCCTGCCATAATAGAAATTTACTACATGAAACTCCTCTTCATTCACTTCAAAGACCCTTTACATCAATTAAATACAATAAAAGCTTTGCACTGCCTCTCACATATCATTCTCAATCCTTTTTGTTGAAACTCTTCACCCTGTTTCTTACCATTTTTTCTTTTTCTGTCAAAGCATTCATACCTCGTCCCTTTAGGTACGAGCGAAATTTGTTCTTATTCAAGATATCTTCAAGAAGGTAAGGCTAGAGTAATTCACACAGGGTTCCGTTGAATCCTCATTGAAATGGACTGAAGAACGGGTGGTTTTCTCCAAATAATACTAAAGAATAAAGGGAAAATTGAAAGGGAAAAAAGCAAACGTCTGTAGCAGAGTCAAGAGGAGCGCAGAAATATTTTAATATTGTGTGTTCGACAATGGTTAGTACATTTTGTTTTTCTTCTACATCTTTTTTTCCCGTTTTGCTTGATTGCGACGAGCATTGTAATTCAGGCTTTTACTAGCATCGTTCTTCCATCGTAACGGCTTCACCGCCTCCTGGACCGAGAGGTTCCTCAGCGCTAGCCATTCACGGTGGACTGCACCGACGTGTCTCCCAAGATCGTGGCGACGACTGAATGCTTTAGAACATCCGTCTGCCGGACAAGAAAATGGCCTCATACCCGCGTGAGTTGCGATGTGAGTTTGAAGGTTGAAAGCTCTGGCGAATCTTTGCCCACATTCTGGACAGGGGAATCGTTTAATTTTGGGTGTCGGGACTTGTCTGGCGTGACCCACTCGCTGCTGATCATGTCTTGAATGAGGAATTGATGGTTGGATGACTTTGCATTCTCCTGCATCGCACGTAACGTTGTCAAGATCATTGATTGTCCATGTGCGCGAGAATCCATCGTGGTTCCGATCAAGGAGGCCATTCGGGTCATTCGGGAAAACCTTTGGCATCAGCGGGACCGATGGATTAGGAACTTCAGATGTACCCGTGGGGGGGAAGACGTCACTGGGGTAAGGTAATACCCTTGACTGGGACAGACCGCAGAAGCCTGGAAAGCTTGGATTCGTTGGAACCTCACGATCCGAAATGACCATCGCTGCATCACCAAGATTTACCCGAATCAGCTTAAGATATGCTAGGAAGTAAATTAAAATTTGCCGAATTCCAGCTTACGTGTATTATGATTGGAAAAACACATTTCCGCGGCCTTGGAGTAATTATCGGGGAGTATTCGAGGATGGGTTGACGGAACAGGTGCACTGGATCCTACATCAGAGATCGCCTCTGAATTATCCGCGCTGCTTGACGAAGAATAGACGAAGTGGGGCTTAGGAGCTCCAAAGAGATCTGAACAGGAACCATCTGGTGATGATACTGGTGAATACGGGAGGGATTCTGCGGGCTCGATTGGATGGAAAGATGGGTTGAATGGCTGATGAGAGGCGACGTCAGATGTGAAAGCTGGGCCGGTGGCTACTTGATCTTGATTTGCGCGGCTCGGAATTGAATCTACCTCTTGCGGCTTCATCAAGGGAAACAAGAATGATGATAGCATCATGGGGTTGCCATATAGAAAGTCCTTGACAGAATAATTCTCCGTGCCCAATTCAGGGGCTCCTGGATAATAAGGAGAATGATTGGTGAAGGAGCTTTTCATGTAATCGAGCGGAGGTTGCCATTGATCGAACATATTTATGGACTGAAAGCTATTATGGGAAGTGTTCAATTTTTCTGATGGGGAAAGTAAGTAGTATATTGAGAGTTGACGATGTTACTTGAGTAATTCCAGCCAACTTGAGCAAACGGATGTAAGTGTGCAGGGAATAATTGGGGAGCACACAGGGCTCAAGCCCGCCCTCCATCCAATTCAAATACGAGAAGGAAGCGGCCAAAAAGAAAGAGACTCAGGCCATTGATCAGGGTATCTGGCGCGTTAATCTCCAGCTACATACATACAAGGTTATATCACTCCGAGAAAAATGTGATTGGTGTGTTGAGGGTACATCAGATGAAAATGCACAAACTGGCCAACTTCGCGTTGGGTGAGCTACGTGAGCGCCATGGAAGCGTATCGGGAACTATCACGAGAGGGGATATCTTGAGATTCAAACCCAAGTTTCCAGCTAATATCCTCACGGTGTCTCAGGCTTCTGGATAAATGCATTTCAACCATCATGATCACAGAGTCGATCTGAGTCACTCAAGCTTAAGCAGATATTTGTGCATAAGTAGATATTTACGTTCGTTTGCATTCAACTGTGACTCACGATTTTTGACCCAAAGAATATTGAAGGGGCCGGAGCAGTGTTGACACCCGGGGCTTGATTCATGGTTAGAAAGATGCGCAATCCTGATTTCGCCTATGTTTGGTTCATGAGGCAGGTCTTATGCCGGAAGGTGATGGTGCGTAAACACTTGCATCGATTCCTCCGTTCCCATGGATAATTATTTCAGCGAATCGGACTTTACTGAAATAGACAGGAAAAGGTGTACATAAACGTAACAAGAACAAAGCTGTGTTGAAGACTTGTCAATTCATGTTGGTCACCATATGCCTGGATTCAATTGATTGCGTACCATAACCCTGTCCAACTCCGCTTTTAAGGCTTGACGAGGCCAAGCATGATCAACTCAATGCATTATACACTATCGCTATTGAATTGATGATTAATGTGTTGGTTCTTAATCTTGTTAGCCTATAACCTTGTTTGCTGTGCCGCAACCGATTGTAAAGTATTCACGCCTGACACGCCTGCTCCGATTTTCTCTTTTCCTTACCGAGATTGGAGACCGGAACCGAGCGTGCCAGAGCTGATCGGCGACGCATTTTTTGTCGCTAGATTTGCATTACGTATTATATTTTACAAGCTTATATTTACATACAAGGCTCCAGGCCTAATATTGACCCGCCGGTAAATCGCGCTTTAAAACCGTGCTCAATACCGGCGAGTGCACCCCTTGGCATTGCATCATCATGTGCTCTATTTGAATTTCCATTAACGTTGTTGGACTCAAGTGGCCTCCTGAATGACGAGTTTTGAGAACACTCTGATGTTGAATTTACTTCACATGTTCACTCACTCTGCATGATAGGTCGTGATATTCTTCAGGTTAAAAGGATGCACGATGCTTAGATATACGATCTGTGAAGATGGTACATAAATAAGTAGCTATAAGTGCTTCATCACCAGCAGGCCGTCTGAGGTGGCAGGCTATGAGCCATGGATATTAACAAATGTCATCCGTGGGGAAAAGTGTGAGCTCGCCGAATCTAAAATGAAGGATCATACCGCGCCAGGTGTGGCAATGCAGGAGCTCGGCTCTCATGCCGGAACATCCATATGAGCAAACCAAGGGACGGTCTTGGCTTGAATCAGCCGGACTCCCGGCTGGAGTCTAGACTGTTAACTTCCCCACCGATCAGATCGAAGTGAAGTGAGCCTTTCTGCCGAACGACGATACGTCTGGAATTCCCTATGCTTCCAGCTTGGGTTTGTGATAAATACAATCGAAGCTCAACGTGTGCATATATTCTAGATTCAGATACATAACTCATGGGGCACCATGGGTGGGACACGCGGGCTGATGACTTTTCATTCTTACGATACCTTCTAATCCATCTAGAGCCGCGGCTATAGGCGGACTCATTTCTGTGTTAGGAGCAATGGGCAACAGCTATAACATATCCCGGTGGCAACGGTCAGCTCACGTGGCGTCCCGGAAACGGTCCCTCAACTCGGTGAAGAAGAAGAGGAAACCGGACTGGGGTGCGGCGGGACATGGACTGTCAACAAGATGCTGCGGCGCAACCCAAAGATAAACCCTAACTTTCCTCCTATCACTACTACCCCTGGCCTATCCCTGAGGTATCACAACCGAGCTACTCTAACATTCTTGTCTCCATAATTTTACATATCTCTTGCAAGTATGGAGAAGTATGTAGAGGAAGGTGGATTCATACATGGGTAAGTGAATCTCCATACCTTTCTTGACATAGAGCTATATAAAGGTATGGAAACTCAACAAATCCAGAAATGAGTCTGCCTAGTATTCCAGGTACACAAAACTCGTGTTGTTGAATGCCTCAGCTGCAATCACTTACAATGAGAAGAGCTTAACTTACCTTTAACCTAACTTAATGTCAACAGGTTAAATTGATGTTAGGGCCCATTATGATCCTCATGAATAGGCTAACAAAGAAGTGTTGAACAGAAATTCCAATGCTGTGCATGGAATAGTTTGCTATATGTTTCTGTGGCCCTCAAAGCTACATTTCTTTTTCCATTGCTAGATTAAGAGGATAAAGTCCTTGTCCCCAGGTAATATGATAGTCAATCTTGTGGGCACTGATAGTCAACTTGTGTGAGTTGACGTGAAGGGTGTATGTAATAAATTTTGGGGATTCAAAACACAACCCCCTTTTTGGATGCACAACCCACTGGATGTTGCGGCACTGGTCCGGGTGGGTTGCAGAACCAATTTGCAGTACACAAATGGGGGTCGCGGGTCAAACTTCTAAAAAGACGGATTATTTTTCCATTAATTTCTTTGGGGATCAATTTGAAACAAATTTGATGATATTAGGGGGTATCAAATATGACAATATCCACCTTCAAAACCCGTTGATTAGAAATGATCAAATTCACAATTTCTAATTGATGGATTTCCAAAAAAGTGTAGCCCAAATCACAACAGATTTCAAAACCAAAAAAAGTAAATATTTGCTCCCAAACACGGGTTTCATAAATAATTACTTAATTTGGGA
>LAVV01013272.1:0-19375 GCA_001263375.1 Puccinia sorghi
TTGGGCTGAGTTAGAAAGATTTTGTCGCCTTCTCTTTCGAATTTCATACCGAGTAAGGTGTTAGGTGGATGGCAAGCAGAGTTACTAAAGCGTTTCGAGAATTTGTTCTTGAAGTCATTACCTGGTCCAACAAGAACCAGATCATCGACATGAAAGAATATGAAGGAAGTGTTGTCGTTGCAAACATAGAGACACGGATCACATGTGGATTCATGAAAGCCTATGGACTCAAGCCAGCTAGTGAGAGTTTCATACCAATTCTTTGGAGCTTGGCGGAGTCCGTACAGAGCTTTCTTGAGCTTGAGATATGGTGAGGTTCGTTTGCAGCCTTTCGGAGTGTGAATAAATACGTCTTCATTGAGTGGAGCATGCAGGA
Source organism: Puccinia sorghi (assembly GCA_001263375.1). NCBI lineage: Eukaryota > Fungi > Basidiomycota > Pucciniomycetes > Pucciniales > Pucciniaceae > Puccinia > Puccinia sorghi. Next base: position 377 of record LAVV01013272.1, read on the forward strand.
ATGCTCCCTGTACGTCGAATTGAAGTAAGTCGAGGGATTTGGTGACAGCGTACAGTAGAAGTAGTCGGAGAGTTGCTGATTTACCTGTAGGAGCGTAGGTTTCATCAAAATCGGTTCCTTGTATCTGGTTGAAACCTTGTACGCAGAGTCGAGATTTAAATTTGACTGGTTCGCCATGAGAATTTTCCTTAATTTTGAACACCCAGGTTGTGTCAAGTGGGTTTGCTGGTTCATCGTAGTGATTTTCCCAGACTTCGTGTCTTTCAATCGAGTCGATTTCCTTGTCTATAGCTTCTACCCAAAGAGACGATTCGGCACATCTTATAGCAGACTCAATCGATCTTGGTTCGTAATAATGGTGAAAACCATAGCGTATTGGAGGTTTGATGAGAGATCTGTCCCTTAGTTTTCTGGGTTGCGGAGTTTCTGGTTCTGGTGTTTGAGGTGTTGAATCAATCGGAGGTATGAGTGACTTTTGAATGTCATCATCATTTGAATCATCCGAGTCATTGAATCGATCCTCAGGAGCATCTATCTCCTCGCTATTCAATGACTCGCGAATTTGAGAATCTTCTTGCAGAGGAATTTGAGTAACTTCTGGAGATCTCGAAGGAAGTACGCCAAAACCATCGTCCGAGTCGCTAACGTTTGAGATCTGAGCAGGCTTTTTCAGAAAGCGCACATGCTTGGATTTAATGACGGCTCCTGTTTTGCTTAGAATGCGATATGATAGAAGCAGTGGATCAAAACCCACAAGGACACCCTCTTCACCCTTTTCATGGAACTTCCTTCCTTTGATCCTACGTTGATTCACAAACACTGCCGGAGTTCCAATGGGTTTCACGTAGCCGATAGGGAGTTCCTTGCCGTGCATCTTCTTCCAGGGCGACTCTTCTTCTCCCTTGCGTGGAATTTGATTTAGCATTAAGCAACACGACTTCAGCAGATCAGGCCACAGTGTTTTCTTCACCCCTGACGAATTGAAAGTAGCACGTATGGATTCGACAATGGTACGGTTCGCCCGCTCGGCTCTACCGTTGTGTTCCGGGTGGTATGGTTCTGATATTAGCCTGCGAATATTGTGATTGCCCAGGAACTCGACTAACCTCTTGTTGACAAACTCTCCTCCTCCATCAGAACATACCCAGTTTGGGTAATAGCCAAGACGCTTGTTTTCATGTTCGAGAAGATTGATTAGCGCGTCCGTTGTGTCGTCCTTCTTTAGCAGGGGAAAGCCAGCTAAGTATCCAGTGTAGTTGTCCACAACGGTTAATATGAAGCGATGTCGTTCTCTTGACTCTGGATCGATTGGGCCAATTAAGTCCAAGTGAATTTTCTCGAAAGGTTTTGTGGCTGAAGTTGAGATCCCTTTAAAGGGTTGTTTCGTGATTTTAGACAACGTACATGACTTGCACTCGAAGGTTGCTTTGTCTGAATTTGAGAAAGATTTTGGAATGAGGCGATCAAGACGACCGATTGAAGCATGGCCATAGCTTTCGTGTATCTCTTGAAGGGACAATAATGCCGTTTGATTTTCACTTGTGTTCGCTCCAACAGAGACAGGTTCGTCGACTGTGTAAAGGTTGTCTTTTACTGAACCCTTGAGGATGATTTGCGAATCTTTTTTAACTTGAAATCGTCCATTTGATGACGAGACTACACAACCTTTATTGTCTAGACAACCCGGACTGATTAGATTGATGACGATGTCGGGCACATACAAACAATTTTTTAGAGTGATGACTCTGTCGTCCCATTGTAGATTAACTTCCCCGGTACCCTTGATGGGCATAGTTGCACCTGCTTTGCCGGTCTTGATTGAGTCAAGTTCCTTCAGCTCCAGCTTTGAGAAATAACGTCGGTCGTTGAAAATGTGAGCCGAGGCGCCACTGTCGAGTACTATTCTGGATTTGGCTTCTCCGTGATTTATCCACAGGGTTACAAGCGACATGTAGTAGTTCACTTGTCCCTTATCTTTACCATTTTTCCATTTGTCTTGGTTTTCTCGCCACCATTCGGGTGCTTTGTCGGGGTGTAGGTGCCAACAAGAGTCGCTGTTGTGATTTGAATCTTGTTTGGGGTTGTGATAGCCTTCCGTGCACCTAGAGCCCTTCGACGGTTGGCCTGATTTCGCATTTCTCATTGTCCGGTTGAATTTTTCATTCTTTCCAGCGTACAAAGCAGCCTCGTTGCTTGTCATATCTCTAGTTTCGGCCTTTGATTCATTGTTGAACTGCGTTAGATGATTGCAGACAAATTCTACCTGCAGATCCTTGTCGGAATGCATGATTTGTCTTTTGAGAAGATGGAGCGAGGCCGGAAACTTGAAGAGTACGAGGTATGCGAGTATGTCCTGTGGCAGATCGATGCCTACATCAACCATTTTCTTGATGGATATTCTGACGTCGGTGATGAAAGATTCAATGGCGTCCTCTTTGAACGTGAGGTAGAGAAAGTCGTTGAAGATTCGTGCCCTGTTTGACGATTGTGACGACGCAAATCTTTCCTTGATCGATCGCCACATTTCCTTTGCTGAGTTTCGATTGTCCGAGTTAATTACATTATTGTGCGTTACTGAGTCCATTTTTGAAATGAGGAGCAGCTTGAGCTCTGCGTTTTCGTCCTTCGAAAGTTGAGTTGTTGGAGATTCCAACGCATCGAGAACGCCCCTGAGCTCAAGCAGCCCCGACATCTTGTCCTTCCACACGGAATAATTTTCCTCCGTAAGTTGCGGGGTTGTGTCAAGCGCAGCTTTCAGCATAGCTTGCCGAAATCCATCGTTCCTGCTGGAGTCGCTCGGCCGATCCATTTCGACCTCCTGAGATGCGGCCCGGGGTGCTGGACCCGCTCGTGTGTCCGCCATCCTGGCTTTACGTTATTGTTCGTACCGGTTCCGGGAGAGCGCTTTTAACCGTAAAAGAACTTTGATTTGAAGTTGATTGCAAACTAAAGCCAGGACGGACTAAACAAAGAACATCATCAGAATCAGATAAAGAAGAAGAAAAGAAATAAAGAGTTAAGAGAAACAAACTTTTGAGGAGACAGGAGCATATGAGAATGAGTAGACAGGAACGGAAGAGTGGAAGACAAAGGACTTGAGGACTGAGGTGGATAAGAAGAGTTAGCCGATATTTGGGTTGACAAGAGTGAAGTGGAACAGTCTCACCAGACAAAGGACAGGACAAGAAAAGATAAGATAAGGAGAAAAGACAAGGAAGAGAAGAAGAACAAAGAGAGAAAAAGAAGATGAGAAAGATTATTGAGATGTTGAGTTAGATTGAGGAGAAATTGACGGTTTGATTGAATTCAAGGTTCTCGAGAAGTTGATGGGGTTGAGTTCTCTCAGATTAGATTTCAAGTTGGGGAACGAAAGTTGAATCTGTGAAAGGTGGAGTTTCACGGGTGTGTATTTCCAACAAAAGCCTGTAATTGACAGGTGATAATGTAATAGACACCAGCAGTTATGATAATGCCTAGAGAAGCAGAACCACACTTCAACACTAGTGAGGTGATCTTCTGCTTGTTGCTCTTGTATGACTTTTTTTTTAGCCTTGGCTGTGGGTTCTGGTAGCATTGGCCTCAGTTGCAGGTGTTATGGTTTTGTTTTCCGAATTGGATGATGTCAAACTGGCTTGACATGTTGAGTTAGGAGGCATGAGGTGAACGGTGTTGGGTGTGTTGACGGTACAACAGCTAACCACCTGACACCATTCACCTAGGGTGACATCCGGCAGATACTCGGCATGTCCGACGGATATGCCGGGTACGGATGTCGGATGAGCTCTACCCGGCTCCGACATGCCGGATCGCATCCTTACAGGAGATCCCATGAACCAGTGAACAAGCAGGCAAAGAATGCACTGAGGAAAAACCCAGGCCTGCAAGGGGCAGAAAGCTGGCAGTAGGGTTCCGACCAGGAGGAACCCGATTGTGTCCCTGGTCGGTTCGGGCTTTGGATGAAATATTTTTGGATGCGGGAGGCCGGATCGGTTGTCCCTGGTCGGTTCGGGCTTTGGATGAAATATTTTTGGATGCGGGAGGCCGGATCGGTACCCTACCCTGCTAGGGCGCAGATCCGCTCGGATTCCGCGACGGCTCTGGCTTCGGATAAGCCATTTCATGATCGGGGTGGTCGGATCGGCACCCTAAAACAAATGAGTGATTTTGCCGGCAACCAGGCACGGTGACATGCCACCACTCCTCTGGCTAAGTTCCTCCACAACCATTGAGCACAACCCCACGAACCCCATACTGACCCTGATTATTGGCATCCTGCCCGTGGTTCTCGCTGGGAGTACTTCCCATGACACCTACATGTATGTATAGCCGATGGTGGTTGTAGATTTCTTGGGTATAATTTTAATTTCATCTTTATTCTCCTCCTCATATCCCACACGCTCTTCTTCGTCCAGAGAATGTTTGTAAAAAGCATTGTAATCCAAAATCAGATCAATCATCTTGTTTTCTTGGATGTGTACAAGGAAGGCCTCGTCAGTAGGATTTCTTTGCTTCTTTTTTTTACAGATGATCGAGACAGAAGAACACCCCGCCAGACACAAGATATACACAGCTACTCCGAAAAAAATAAGAACAAAAAAACAAAAGAAAACAAGAAAAGTACATATGGAAAGGTGAAGAATTTGATCCAGCAGAATTAAGAGAGACTTGCACACGGGATTCAGATTTAGAAAGATGCTAGTTTGCATCAAATGTATCTTTTCATAAAAAGAAATAGGGGCTAGTAGAGGTAAAAAAATTACAATTGTTTTTTTTTTTCTTTTTGGGTGAACGAGCTTTTCTTTGTTTAGTAATAAGGAGTGTTGGTTTGCGACTTGAGCTCGAACAAGCCCGAATAATAAATACGCAGTTTTCAAACAAGATGGAAGATAGGAAGCATGGATCATTCTTGGTTGTCGACGATGGAGAAGTTCTTCAGAGTCTTCTTCCAGCGTTAGGATCGAGGGCGCCCCATTTGGAAGGACGGATTACTCGTCGTCGTCGACGATCACACGACGCTTCTTTTGAGAAGCAGCGTGCTTGCGACGATCGAGGAGATGTTCTTTGGAGTCTTCTTCAGCAGCGTTAGGATCCATAGCATCGGCGTTTGAGTGGTCCTGATCGTCGAAGATTTGACGTTCCTCACGCAGCTCAACGCGTCTCAGGTACTGCCGGACCTTGGCAGCTAAGGCTTCGTCGACTGCCACCGACGCCGCGCTGATCGTTTGTGAGCATCCTGAGTTCGGACAGGCAACGGTGGCCGCCTGGTTTTGCTCCAGGTAAGAGTCGAAACATTCCCTGCAGAACGGGTGCTTGCATACTTGCGATACCACCGGGACCTTCAGATACCCCAGGCATAGGGGACATTTGTAATTCTGCGTACCCCCCGCGATCTCTAGTTCGTCCTCGGATGACTCGTCTTCTTCTTCGCCCGGCACTAAACCAAATCACGGAGAAGACCCCTCACTTCAGCTTGGTTTTCCTGCATGACACACTGGAGATCTGAAGAGGGTTAAAACCGTAGCACAGACCAGCTGCAAGAAAGGTTTTGATGGGAGGCATGGCACCGCCATCTCCCGTAATTTCCTATTTTAGTATTACAACTTCAGTCTCGTGCTTAGGGAAAAAAGAAATAGAAGGCAGGGCATTGTGGAGAACTCAACCCAAATCCTATCACGAAAGGCCTTGTAGCGTTTATTTTGTCCAAATTTTTGTCTCAAGGTGAGAGCATCCCACTTGAGCTGTTGATCAGAGAGTTTTTTACAAAGTTGGGTATGAGCATCGATAGCACGACTTGAAGAGGAGGAGCGATGGACGAGTTCGCGGAGGTCTTCGAGTTCATTTTGACGAAACTCGACCAATTGAATGGCCTCGATCAAGTCTCGGGCGTGTTGGTCGAGATCTTCCAAGATCTGATCTCCAATATCCGTGTTGTTGAATTCGGGCAAGTCTCCGGCGAGGATTTCAATGGATTCCAATTGCTGTGCCAGTTGTCGAATCTCTAGTTTGCTATCCGAAATCGCCGTTTTCAGATGCACTTCGGTGACTTGAGGTTCTAGTTGTTGATGAAGATAGTCCGATTCGATTAGCTTGAGTATTTTTTTGATCTCCTTCTCTTCGTCGGCCACATCGAATAGTTCGTTATCACCAACTCCATCCGTACCACCGGTGCCACGGCGAGGAACGAGAACAAAGCTCTGGCTGGTTGAAATATACGGATGGCTCTCTGCTTGTCTGTTTGATTTCCGACGTGACTGAGACATATCGGAGTGGAAGAAAGACGCGGCGTAAGTTATTGAGATTGGTTTTCTGAGATGAATACGATGTTGACTGCTCTTGTGCTGAGAAAGAAACTTGGCTGTATGCGTCCCGACGGACGCGCATCCGCAGCAGTATCGTCAATTAGCCGGTGCAGCCAACAGCGCCAGGGTTAAGTTAGGGCTAAGCTAAGCTGAAGCTGAAGTCAGACTGCATATGCAATACGGCCTCAGTCGGAATATTATCGGAGTTGAGAAAAATCAAGAAACAACAACTCACAATAACGAACGAAATGCCTCCGAAACAAGGAAGCTCAACCGGAGAGAGCAGGACGCAGCCCGCCAGGAATCCTCAAGCTGAATCGACTCAGGTCAAGACAGAATCGAATGGCGCCAACCAACCGAACAAACTCTCGAAGGACGAGAAGGAGCTCTTCATCAAATGTCTCAAGGCGGACCAAAGGGTACATTCCTAATCCTCCAACCAACAAACGTACCACACATACAGAAGGCTGACTCAAATAAAAATGGTGGCAGACAATGAGTCATGAGGAGTTACAAAATGCGATGCCGAAACTGGATCTGGTGGAGAAGATGAGCGTCGCGAACAGCTTGATTGCCCGAGTACGTCCGAGACTCAGATCTCTTCATATACTCTCATCCTCCAGCTCATCCAGATCGTTCGATCATCTTTACAAGTTGATATCTTTTTCAGGGGATGCTTCAACTCAAGAAAATGCACGACGAACTGTTCTATGTTGCCGTCGATAAATCTCAACAAAAAGTGTTAGCACACCTCTTTTTTTCGTTTCAATTCTTCTCCTCACCATCATTCTCACTTGTGCTGCTCCATTTTCTGACCTAGGAACTCCAACATGTCCGCCGATGAAAAATTGGTATATGACAATATCTCGAATGCTGGAAACACAGGTGTGCTGAGTGAACTCTTGAGTTTCGTCAGATAAACCATTATATAACTGATCGATCATTTATTTCTCCTCGCTGTGATGTACGATTTGCAGGGATCTGGACCAAGACGCTGAAGATGAGGACCAACATACACCAAACAAACTTGACGAAATGCATCAAATCATTGGAAAACAAGAACTTGATTAAAGCCGTCAAGAGTGTCAAGTTCCCAACTAGGAAAATTTACATTCTGTCTGAACTCCAGCCGAGTGTCGAACACTCGGGTGGTCCTTGGTATACCGATAACGAACTGGACACCGAATTTATCGGAGTATTGTTACAAAGTATCCATAAATGCTTACAAGATCGTGTATGCTCTCTACAACTCTACTCATTCCAGTTCAATCTTTTCAACTCATCCACTTCCATACCTCCTCTTTATCATAAAATGAAAAGTCTTATCCCGCGCAGAATTCTTCAGATTCGGATAACCCAGCTGCGTTATTATATCCGGTTTCTCACACCCCCTTTCTGCCGACGACGGTCCACGACGTGCTAGCATATTTGAAGCAGTCCCAAATTATCCAAGAAGGAACCGACCTGAATACAGAACACATTTTAACACTGCTCGACGTCCTTTTATACGATGGAGTGGTAGAAAGAATAACCGTTGGGACTGCGAAGTGCGAAGGCCAGGCCCATGACATGAGTGATTCGGATGAGGAAGAAGGAGAAGGGAGTGATGAAGAGGACGGTAAAGGCCTGAAGCGTCGAAAAAGTGTAGGCTCGGGGAAGAGTGCCAAGCGACACAAGACCAACGGGGGCAAGCAGCTACGTTTCCAGGACGCATCTGATGATTCGCTGGGCCAAGCAGACGAGATTGATGTGGAGCCAAAGCGTAGAAAGGAGGCTCGGAGGGTGATTCCGAGTAACGAAGCGTTTGTGTATCGAGCGCTACGACCGTTACCGAACCAGCCTTCCAACACAGAAGAGGTTGAGGGAGGAATAGCGGAGGCTCCCAATGTATCTGGGCTGTTCGACATGCCCTGCGGCCATTGTCCCTCGTTCGACTTCTGTTCATCCAAGGGGAAAGCCTGGCAATTCAAGGGAAACACCAGCTTGGGTACCGCCGATCCCACCGGCTCCTCTTCGGCCTCCTTCTCGCGTAAATTGCCCAAAATTGGCCTTGCTGGCATCGGTGCCGGCTTCAATGCCGTCGGCGGGCTTGGCGCCGCTGGGGGCGTGGCCCCCGTCAACCCCGCCGACTGCGTTTACTTGTAGGTTTCTTCTCATATTGTGCCCCCCTCATCTTGATGTTCTTCTCATTAAACGTGTTCCTTTCTTACCACCCTCAGCACCGAATGGTTAGACTTTTGATTGAAGGCTCTCCGCGCCAACTGTCCCTGTATTTTCCTCAACCCACCCCCTACCCGCGATCCAATCAAGTTCATCTAATTACAATGCTTCTCTCTTTCTTTCAGTGGGTTTCCTCAACCTTTTTTTCGTTTTTTTTTTCTACTGCTGCTGCCGCTCTTGATGAACCAGAAATCACTCTGGTATTCCAACCAACGGCTCAACTTGCCGAGTCACATCAATCTTTCATAAAAACAAAACATGATCAATCAACCGACCCTTCCCATAAAATATATTTGATAACAAACCGCCAGTAGGGTGTGTAAAACAAGAAACAAGAAAGGGATTTAATGATGTTATGGAATCAAGTGGAAGGCTGCGTGTGATAATATGTGAGCCCCAACATGGGTTGGGGGTTTACATAATCATACTGATGCTTAGTTACAATGACTGGGGATAGCTGGGGATCCCTGGGTATAGATATATATATTTATATTATATCGTAGTGCAATTAACCAACAAAGTAAAAGGGGTGGATGAAGGATGATGGAGCCACGCTTCTGATCAAGGTGGTTCTGAGGCTAGTTAAGGATGTCGGTGACTGGAGGAGGCGGAAGCCAAAACTGTCCGAGCTGGAGATGGTCGGCCCAGAACTTCATTCGTCGCTTGTCCGTCTCGGACCGCTTTCCAAGATCCTCGAGGGACGCGCCGCCGTCCTGATGGAACACCAGTCTGTACGGCGACCGCTGCCGTTGGTATTCCGGCCAGTTCCCTGCTATCCCACAAACACACACACACACACACATACATTCAAATGTTCAGGATAAAGGAGGTTAGATGCGCGCCGTGTTTTTTAAAATAACTCATTGATGCCTTCTGATGGCCCTGCTCACCTGGCCGTCCGTCTCGAGCATATTCATACCACGTTTTTCCTAACGTTGCAGATACTCTTGCACTCTCGGATTCCGGCCCCCAATACTGACACATGTTGAAGAGCAAGACCACGTCGATGGTATGACTTGTGCAGTGAAAGAAATTTGGGTTAGATGGAATGGATGACAAGACAACAGAGTACTCGGGTTCTTACGGGACGCCAAGAACACGGCCGGGGGGCATGAGCTCTGCGGCAGTGGCATCGAGCTTGTAAAGAAAGACCGGTAGGGGTTTTTGGGTTTGGGCGTTCTTAGCGCCGTCCAAGGCGGCCACGAGGAGCTCGGCGGGGACGTTAAAGAGCTTGTCGGCGACGGCCAAGGATCCGGAGCAGCGGGTGAAGTCGAAGGGGTCGGCCGGGTTGGAGGGGTTATCGATGTGGGGCTGGTCGGGAAAGTCGTACAACGGGCCGAGCGTCTGGTGGGGCACGTCCGCCAGAAACTCATGCCGCACAAGCTCGTATCCCGGCGCCGTATGGCTCTGCATCACCCCGCATAGCAACGACCCCTCGTCCTTGACCACTCCGATCATCACTGACTCAATGTGTCGGCCCCACTCTCCCGCTCTCAATCGCGAAAGCGCACACCCCTCGCTCCAGATCGCCTTCCCGCTCCTACCATCCTCCGCCACCATCCCCACCTCCCGCACCGACATGGACAGATGCTGGACCAGCTCCTCGATCGGCAACGCCCGTAAGGCTTTCAGTCGCTCCGCCCCGCTCTCTGCCTTGATCGACGCTCTCTGGAGAAGCCCTTCATACACCTTCTCGTGTTCTTCTAAACTCATAAAACCCTGATTGTCATCGCGCATTATTATAATCGTAAGTGCCCCTCTCTTGCCATCTCCTTTTTACCAGCAGTCTTTTCATTACTCACCGAGGTCTGCAGGGCTCCTGATTGAAGAATCACTCGTCGGAATAGCTTTTCTTTGCATAGCATTAGATGCGCAAGGAGGAACGCCCCTTTCATAGTGAACAAAATGGTTTTTCTCTTGTCAGTCTACCGCTGCCCCAATTAAAATATATAAACTCGATTCATTTACCGGCCGATTCTCCAAACGCTGTGACATTATCTGAATCGCCTCCAAACTTCGCAATGTTCTGTTGGATCTGTGTTGCACAATTGATTCCAGGCAGCAAAAAAGAAAAATTGGTTGGTTCCAGATTAGATCAAGAAGCTCTTGATCGGTCTAGTGAAAGCTCTTACCCATTTGAATAAAGCAATGCAGTCGTATGCACCTTTTTTTAAAGTAAAGAACACAAGTGTAAGAACAAGTGAGCAAGAGAGAGAAGTGAACTTGGGGAAAAAAGTACGGGAAACTAAGAATGATTTACCGTAGTTCCCAGCCAAGCCATCAGGGTCCTCCTGGATCAGATCATTGGAGGCCAAGAAGCCCACAAGGTTGGTCCGGATGTTTCCGGTGACGACGATGAACTTGCGGCCCTTCGAGGCTTCCCGTCGCACCCATTCTGTCGGATCGTACGTCGTCACCGAGCTGCATCCATGCAGCAATGCTCCTCCGCTTTATTCATCATCACATCAGTCCAACCAATCTTTTTTTTTTCCCTCCGTCATATTTTTCTTTTGCTCATATGACTTACTAGATGTAACCCTGTAGGATTTTTTTTTCAGGCATCATTTTAGTCAACACATGAAAGGCTACAACACGCCTGAGAGGAAATTTTGAGAGGAAAGACTGACCATGACTGGTACGTTATCGCCTTCTTTAATGTCTGGAGAGCTGAATATGTTGACGGTGAATCCCTTCTGATCGGATTGCACTGACTGGCGCTTCGCCAAGATGGGTTCAGGATAAATATTGTCGAACGGCGTGAATGGGAACTGGGGAAACGATGGCCTGACCAATAATAAACAAAACGAGAACAAAAAACAAAAACAAAAAGTTATAAAAATGGGATACAAAGTAAAAGCAGGCGATGATTGGTGTGATTTGCTTACCCGAATTCGTTGCAGACTAGTGGTTCCTTCCATGGCGTAGGTGGCTCCACTCTCTTCCATCTTTCTGCTTGTCCATAAGGGACACCCTGGTGGAGTATAGAATCGATTTATCTCCGGACATGAATGCCTGAGACTCGAGAGCTCCGAAAGAAGTGTACACATGGACAAGCTTACCAAGAATTTCCTCACTGGAACCTTTCGGATGGATTGACTCAGCCCGGGTATAAATCCAGGCTCATCAAAGCCGACCACTGGGCCGTAAACAGTTTCAACTAGGGCACTTGATGCCATTCTGAGCGTCGTGAATTTTTAGTCAAGTCCCCAGAGAACAAAGTAAGGCAAGTACTGATACTGTTGTAGGCTTTTTGTTTTGGTTTGTTTGTGTTTACCCTAGCGGGCCGGTGGATGGAGGGAGTATTTATAATCCAGGGAGAGTCCACGTTTGGGCTCGGGAACTGGCATGTCGCAGTGATGGTTGATCTATACTGGCATGCTTGCAGCCGTAAAGTGAGACCTTGAAGGCCGACTGAGCCTACACATGGCTTTTCGGTGTTTTCTCTTCCAGGCATACACATCGCCTGGAGTCGAGCCGCATACTTATGTGTATGATTCCCTCACAGCCTTTCCGAGAAAGCTTGCGGTTTGGCGAGCAGAAATTTTGTCCAATTTTTTTACTTTCAGCCACACCACTCTGTACACGTCCGTCGTACAGGTCCCAGGACACCCTGGAAACAATGTTCGGGGTCCTGGGGCCGCACTTCAACGGCTTCATGGCACGAGCGACACCAGACCCAGTTTTGCACCGGCGATCGGTGCAGATCTTGAGACCTAAAATCTCAAAAACAAAAGAGATAGAATAAAATGCTCCTCGCCATGAGCCTGTATGATCAGTGGCATATATGCTAAGGGGTGGAAGATTCAAGTGGCTGAAAGAACAAAAATAATAATAAAAAGCAGTCCCGAGTGTGCAAGCTTTCTCGGAAAGGCTGTACTTGAGCCACATCGTCATCAGTTTACAGGCTTCCTGGAGTGGCGTGGCCGGTTTCCTCCACCATCTAATGCAATAATTAATATGATTCAAAAATTATGTATTTGTGTAGTCACTCGATCCTTAGGGGGATCGGCCGGACCTTGCCTGCCCTCTCGGCTCCGAATTGTGATGATTGACATTTGTGCTCATTGAGCCTCTTAGTGATGAAATGGTCTGCATACGCAGCGCTTATACTGGGGTAAATGATGCGCCGATAAATATCAGGAGAGCCTCCTACAACATCGGTGTGGGCGAAGACGATATTGCAGGGAGATTTCAAACGCGTGTGACAAAGTCTCATCGGCTCAACACGCCGGACACACTCTCACTCACGCGATTCGTACATTTCAGCTCGGCGTATATTTTAGGCAGAGTGTGGTTAAAATCTCTTTCCGACACTCATCCTGGTCCGACATGACATTGTCCGGCGGAACATCATCAACGCAGGCAGGCCAGCTTCGATACCGGGAACCTTTATGTTACAACTAGGAGGACACGTTTGAAAGTTTAACATTGTTCATCACAACTTGAACTATGTTGGAAGCATTTGTCATCAAACAAACCCTAATGTGTGCTGCGCATCTCGTGCACTTACTTCACTATGCAAAGATGGAAGGTGAGTACATGTGTATCCTCTTATCTGACGCGTCGTTATCTCCAACCGAGATGTGTCTCGGCCAATACGGCGATCTTGATGGCCCGGGGAGTATAAGCCTGCAAATCATGGGGCTATACATCAAGATCCTGGGCTACACCACGGGTGAAGTCGATCGATATTTTATCGGTCGACAAATTAGTTTTTTATGGGTATGTCCGCCAGCCAGCTTGGACGTCGACTTGTCCGTCGGGATGTCAACTGTTTTTCAGCGGACAAAAACCCGATTTTCTACCGGCCAGCAAGCCGCTGTATTGCCGATGGATTATCGGTAATTTAATGGATACAAAACCGCATGGAAATCGGTTTTGTGGCCAAGTCCGTTATCTATCGGCTAAAAAAGCTGAGGGCACTCGCTTTTCTTGCGATTAAAAATCTTTCCTCCCTTCACGGTTGGTAAACTGTTCAGCATCCGGCCCGACGGCGGCTTCCAATGGTTCAGCTAGGTTGTTCCAAAAGGGCTCGGGTGGCTGATCAGTTGCAGCACTGTGCAATCAAGGCTCAGGACACAGGCTACTCTGCATTAAAGCATGTGAGAAGTGACTCACTGCAGACCGAGCGAGATACGAGGAATTCAGTAAAAGAAAAAATAGAAAAAAAGGAGTTGTAGATGTAAGACCAGCTACGAACTAATGACTACATATTTTGTAAGGTCTATTTCAATGAATCAAGCGACACCGGCACTTGTATTGCTAGAGAATAGCTGCAAACTCTGTTTACGCTAGGCTTGCAAGAATACCGATAATAAACCAGATAGGCATCAGTATTTCATCTGAATTGCTTTTGATTAAGCCATCAGTTTTTCATCCGTCTTGCAGTTAATTTTCTTCACCTGTGGTGTATGATGGCTAGCATGAGATGACTTCATACATGGACAGAACATCCTGATGCATTGGTCTGCACGGGAAGAGATGACCCAAGTGTGGAGTTTGCACACCACAAAACACCCCCCTCAAACTCCACACCATCAAGAAACACAAGAAGAGATAAAGAAAACAAGTGTTATATATGAGAGGAAGTGATAGGAAAAAAAGGATAAGAATGGAAAAGGACTTTTTTTTTGGCAAACAAGGCAAAATCAAGAGAAATATAGGAAGAGGAGAAAAACCATGACATGGGAAGAGGAAAGAAAAGAATAGAAAAAAAAAGAAAAAAAAAACAATTTAAGAGACAGGTGATTGGGAATAAGGGTTGGGCCAAAAAGAGAATTGATGAGATATTGGTGTTGTTGCATGCCAAGAGGTTTTGTCAAGAAATCCACAATGTTGTCTTTCACCAGGGGAAAATTCCTGGCACTTCACTGTTGAGTGCCATTGCGTATATTCTTCAGATTTTTGGTTTGAAACATGTAGCATGTTGGTTGCATGAAACCCATATATGCCCTGCAAGAATCAAGTTGAACCATTGTGGAACTAAGTAACATAATGTATATCAGCATGTACATCTCATGAACAACTCAACATTATCTCTATTGTAACCTTTTCCAATAATATATAATATGCTTTTATTCCCTGGGCTTATTATTGGAGTGTGGTTCTGCTTCTCTAGGCGCCATCATAACTGCTGGTGTCTATTACATTATCACCTGTCAATTAAAGGCTTTCACCCTCCAAATGGGTATTTCATAGACACCCTAGCATTCATTGACCCATCCACAGTATTCACACCATGGACATTTGCGCATTGCTGCGGACCACAGCATCAGCTGGTGAATGCTCCAGGATTCTCAACGGGTGCAACCCGCGGGGCGGCAACTGCGCAGCAACAGTTGCTAGAATGATTCAAAAGTTCCATCCTGCCAGCTGTGTTTAGCTGCCGTTGAACCTGTGACCTCCCGCCAAACATCCATTGCTCAATGTGACTGCCAAACAATATTCCTTCCTGAAGAATTGACTCTGTTCAACATCACCTGAAACTCTGACCTTGCCAAACAAACCAACTATCTCACTTCAAATTTCTACCTCAATGGCCCCCACCTGTCATCTTTGAGAATGTTCCAAATGCATTCTTAAAACTGTGTTGGATTCTCAGGGACAGCCTATCTCCAGAAATTACATCCATTCCCAAAATCTTGCCTAACATTGTGTGGAAGAAATCCAGAGGTCTCTTGAAGCTGCAGCTCCTACAGACAACGGGTCCACCAGCCCATCCATCAATGGATCAGAAACCAGTAAATACTCAGTAGACAATGGTGAATTTGCGGTAATGGATGATAATGAGAGCATCTTCCTCCGTGGTAAGTTTCTAACAGTTTCAATACCACTCTAGTTGATTTATCTTCACATCACTTGGGACTGAATAATATTCCTGTATTTTATTTAGTCTATATTATGTTGTTTATTGCTTGGCTTCACGTTTTCTGCAATGTAAGTCACAAAAACTGTTGCCAGGATATAACTGCCTTATTCAAAATACTCCAGCCTGTGCTTGAACACTTGTCCCCATCACAAACCCTCAAAAAGATCACACAACCCTCGAACCTTGATGCTGAAGGCTGTGCTGAAACCAACTCTTGTTGCAACCCCATTCTGCCGGACCTGCTTCAGTCTCTATCCTGTAACTCCCCTTCCACCACCTCTCTGCACATATTAACCTTTCAAAGATTTGTCACCATGTAACAAAGAACTGTGGATACAAAAATCAACTCACCGTGGGCTCAAAGACTTGGGGCCAATTTCCATCCTAAATCATTTGGGGTCCTTTGATGCCATTTTTTCACTCAACTAATCACATCCTGGATTGAATGGCTTTTGGTAAAACCTGAAATTGAACTAGCAATCAACTCCTGGGCAAGCAAAGTGAGGAATTCAAAAAAAAAATTTGGAGATATCCAACACAGATTGATGTTATGAAGGCTAAACTCAGCCAATGCTCATCCAATTCTCAGAAAATTCTCAACTTGTCTCTTTCACTATTTGTGGATTGGTTTAACCCACAAGGAAACAAGATTAGTGGCGAGCACAAATCAATGGGTTTATTTGCCATATCCTGCATGAATCTTCCTCCTAACTTGCAAAACAAGATCCTGTACATCTTTCGGGCTGGTGTTACCCCAGGACCCTATTCCGCGGACAAAGACACAATCAACCACCTTCTTGAACCCATTGTGGATGAGCTCATTTCACTTGACTCCGGTGTTATCATGAAAACACATCAATATCCTCAGGGTCAGTTTGTGCATGTAAAATTGCTATGTCTCCTGGGTGACCTTCTTTCCACAAAAAAAAGATTTGGTGGGTTTGCTTCACCCATCACAACTTGCTACTGCACTTTGTGCCTTTCCCAATGCCAAGCTCTTCAGAAGGTCAAACTTGGTTTACCTCACAAACGGGAAGAAACCATCTCAGCAGCCAAAAATTCAAAGACCTCAGCCTCTGCTGATGCTCAAGATACCATCCTTAAGAATACCGGGGTCCAATGGTCCGAACTAAACAGGCTTAACTATTGGGATCCAAGCCAGAAGATTGCTCTTGGTATCATGCATAATTGGCTCGAAGGGGTTTTACAATCTAACTGGAAATACCAACGGTGTTCTCTTGCAACTTCTCCAAGGAAAACTCAAAAGCAAAGTCAACCAATTCAGCAATTATGTGAAAATAAGCAACAATGTCATACAATACATACACCAACATTGATGGATATTGAAGATTCAAAAGAATCAAGCAATGAGGACGAAAAGGAAGAAGATGACATAATGCTGAATGTGTGAGAATGGGGGTTCTTTAACCAAGAAGACATCACCAAATTTCACCAAGATATGACAAGCTACCAGAAAAACTTGGGGAAGAATATCATGGAAAATTGAAAGCGTCCTAGTGGTACTTTCTATTTGTTTATGTCATACCCTTGGTTGTCTTTGAGCTATATACCAGCAATATTTGGGATATCAGCATCAACTAAAACCATGGTAAATTCTTGATGAACACTTCCTACCTGATGCAATGTACACATATTTTATTTGCTTTACAAATAAATGGGGCTCAGATCAATCAGTTTCAAAGAAACTACCAGAAGTACAATGAAACCATTGGAAAACTTTTTGAAGGGGTCAAGGTGCAGCCAAATCACCATTTTTAACTTCATATTCCACAAAAAATACGAACATGGGGTCCTTTAGTAGGGGTGGCAGACTTTGCCAGCAAGAGGCTGATTGGATTCTTGCAAAATCTCAAGACTAACAACTTGATTGGTAAGTTACATACTCTTCTGAAATCAAGTTTTAGTGGCTGAAATTGCTTCTAACATGACATATCAAATGAACGGAACAATGATGCGGTGTGGTTGCTACTTGCAGCGGTTATTGGAAAAACCACAATTACATTCAATGGTGCAAGAGGCGGACAAAGACAGCTTGACAGAGGACAGTTCACGGAAGGTCTGTTTGACATCAGCAATGTACAAAAAAAATATTTGAATATATTTCTCTTCAAGATTCATCGGGATGCATGCCCTGTTCCATTGAACGGTCCAGGGGTTCTTCCGGGATGGGCCAAAGCAATTTGGTCAATTCAGCGTGACGGTTTCAGGATTAAAAAAAAAAAATTCACAAAACTGTGGGGTTGCCAAAGTGAACCGGAAGACTATCTATGGAATGTTCCAGCAACTGTACCTGCTTGTGGACCATGTGGGCGTGTCAAGGTATAGGGTGATTTTGTAATCACCAACTTATTTGTCAAGCGGACCAATGTTCCAACAGCAAGATTACACTATTACCTACACCTCTACCATGCTGTTGTGGGTCAAGTGATGTATGAGGAAGCCATGGTTGTGAGCCCATCAGAAATCCAGTGCTTGGCCACATATTGGCTCTTGCCATCCGAAACATTTGGGATTACAATCATCAGGTAGTACTCAAAATTTGTGGTGATGATTAGTTTGTTTTCTGTGTGATGAAGATTAGTTTGTTTTCCTTGCACTTGATGACTTGTCCTCATTCATTTTCTTATCTCTAAAAATGGTAATTTCATCTATGTCAACTTTTCCCGTTTTTCTTCAAGCCAAACAGCATCAAATCTTGCACATTCACCAACCCCTATTATGACTGGTGGTGGAAAAAGCCACCAAAGATATGAAAACCACATGGCAAAGAAAGGCACCACATGTAGGTGGCCGGAGGATCAATTGCAGAATTTAATTGAACTGGCTAATTGGCTGAAAAAAAAGCTCTGCCAAGGAGACACCAGGTCAGTGGAGATTACCACATCCCAGATAAGTCCCAACCGTTCAAATAAGATATATGGGACATCAACAACTTGCAGATACCTGTTTTAAATACCTTTTAGAAAAGGTGGGCCAGTTACACTAACAGTAGCATTAGTGTAGCGTAATGTTAGCTTTTTTAAGCTACGCTACTCAAAGTTTACTGTTAGTTGCAAATTCTGGACGACTAACACTACAAATTTGTTTCAAAAAAAAGTAACTGTTAGAGTAGCATTAGTTCTCCTTCCAAAAATAAATAAATAACATACCCAAAAACCTTGTTAGTTGTTGTGTAGCGCTGTTAGCTGCTTCAGAAGTTATGTTACACATCAAAGTGTAACCTTTAATAATTTTCACTAACAGTTAGCGTAACTGTTCATGTCAGTTACATGAACATTCAGCGTAAACAATGGTAAGTTACACTGATTTTTAGCGTAGCTTAAGAGAATAAAATAAAACTTCCCAAATTAATGACAACACTTGTAATTATTCCAGATTTTATTTACCGAAAAAAATCAAATTTAACAAAAAAACCAACATTTCTTTTTAATTATCAGATCCAAAGCAAAATCACAATGTATCAACAAATTACTTCTTTTGTTTTTCAGAAAATTCAGCATAAGTGTTGATAATTTTTTGGGCCTTATCAAATGATCCTGATACTTGTATCCCTTCTTTCAGCCACACATTACTACTAACACATTGTTCAAT
>LAVV01013283.1:0-10483 GCA_001263375.1 Puccinia sorghi
AAAACTCCTGGGAACCGGTCGCAAACCTCGGGAACTGCAAGAACTTGGTCGATCAATTCAACACCCGATTCCCAAATGCCCCCAGGGAACACCGAAGACGCAAGAGGGTACGGAAGTAGCGAGAGGGCAAGCTTTTTTCCCAACAGCCAGGGTTTTTAATGCTGCCCGGGGAAGATGCAGAGTCCACTAGGGACTTGGGCATTAAAGGGGGGATAATGTTATGATCCTGTAACCCCCTCTGGGACTCGCCAGGGGTTTCCCAACTGGGGGATTATCTCCAGCCTCCACACCTTTGTATATCCCCTAGTTAGCAATCTATATTCTTAACCTTGACCATTACATCCATCAAGTGAGAAGCAACATGAAGTAATTTTATTTCAACTTCTCTTAATTGATTCCTTTTGAATGAGCTTGATTATCTTTCCATTGAGCTTGAGATTCTCTCCACCAATTGGGGGAAATTTCAGTATGTAGATGCCAAAATTTGTCACTGTGGTGGTTCTTGTCTTGTTTGGGATTATGGTAGCCGCTTTGACATCTGTTTGAAGATTTATTTTGGTCACCTCTTTGCTCGCTTCCTTGGACTTTTCCGGAAGATTTTTTTTTTTGAAGAAAAGACAGAAGCTTTGGTGGAAGCTCCTTTTTCTCTAGTAGAAGAATCGGCCTTAGACTCATTATTGAATTGAGTTAGGTGGTTGCAGACATATTCCACGTCTAGCTATTTATTGGAATGCATTATTTGCCTTTTGAGGGTTTGTAGTGAGTTTGGGAATTTGAAGAGAACGAGGTAGGCCATAATATCTTGAGGCATCTCAATTCCTACGTCCACCAATTTCTTGATTGCTACTTTGATTTCTGTAATTAAAGATTCAATCAAGTCTTCCTGAAATGTGACATACAGGAAATCATTAAACATCTGAGCCCAATTTGAAGATTGAGATGAGGCAAATTTTTCTTTGATCAAAAGCCAAATTTTCTAAGCCAAATCTTGATTATTGGCCATGACCACATTATTGTGTTTCATGCTGTCCATTTTTTAGAGTAGTAGCATGCAAACTAACTCTGTGTTGTCCGACTCTCCTAAAGGTATTGTTGGGTTCTCTAGTGCTTTCAAGACTCCCCATAGCTTTAGGAGGGCAGTCATCCAGATTGAATGATTTTCCTCTGTCAGTGGTGTATAGTTTCTAATGCTGTTTTCAACATTGCTTGTCAAAATCCATTGCCAGCACTCAATAGTAACACTGCTACTGCAGGTCGTGGGACAGGAGCATCCGCCATTCCCTATGATCCCGTGCTGGCCCTTTCTACTTATGCGTTCAAAGATCCGGTTGTAGGCTTTTAACCGTAGTAAATATTAAATTGATGGTTGTATTGCGCAAAGGTTTGCATGGAATGACATGGCTGAACAATGAGCTGGAGAGACGAGAGGAAGTGAAGGACAGGATGAGATTGCAAGGACAGACAGAAAGAAGCGGAAGATTGAGATGACGAGAATGAGTTTTGAGAGTTTAGTAATGATGAAGGTTGAGGGTGATTGATGGGGTGAGCTGATTGGGGTTCAAGTTTTGGTTTTTGGGTTGAGAGAAGAATCAAGATCAACCAAGAAAGAGAAGCATGCACAAGTGAAGGAAAGAGACAGAACATGTGAAAGGTAAGGAAACACAGAGAAATCACAAGAAAGAGAACAAGAGAGAGAGAGAGAGAGACATTTTCTGGATTATTCAACAGTATCTGCCAGTCCACAATGTTTAACCACATGGATGAGTTTTCTAATCAGTGTCTCCACTGCATGGGTCTATACAACAAACACAAAACAACTGTCTCCTCAAGACAGAACTATCCCAAAGCGCACTCAATGCAACCTCAAGCACCCCTCTGTATCCCAGTAGTTAATAGGTCTGCTGCATGCCAGCACTTTTCCAGTCAAGAAAACTCACCTCAGATCCCTCAATCAAAAATCCCCATCACCTCATGCCAACTCAAACCCCACAAATTACCATTCCTTTACAACATTCCTCACCCAAAAACCTGGTTGCAGTGCAAGGATACAACCCCCCATCCACCGTGGGAAGATGGTGGAGAATTGAATCATGGAGGCCAGCCAGGCACTGATCAATCTCTTCTGAGAAAGTTTAAGTGGTGCTTGAGCCAGGACGAATTGCAAAACTGCTGATTGAATTCTCAGGCCCAGCCATTTTCAGAAAGACACAGGCAAAAGGGGGCTTGACTCAGGTGTATATACATATAATTTACTACATATTACACCAGTGAAGTGACATAATATTTTTAATAAAATGGAATGGTGCCAGAGTAAAACACAGTTTAACTGCATTTCACCTGGCATGTTTTGAAATGGAATTTCGCATGGTGGCAGTATTTGGTGTTTCAGGAGTGTGGACTGAAACCCTTAGTGTTGACTTTATCTATATAAGGAGGGTGGTAGAGAGTAATTTCTGCCTTAAATTAGTCCTTCAGCACAGTGATAGTACTTGATTTTCCTGTTGACAATACCAAATTTTCATACACAGAGCTGACAAAACAGAAGAATGGATGATAATGAAAATGAGAGATAATATTTTGTAGATCTTATTTTTATGGAAGATGATGGCAATCTAAAGTTTTATGCCATCATAGACTAAAATAAGTGGATAAAGTCTGAAACACTTCCTCCTCAAAAGAAACTGAGTAAGGTCTGACCATAAAACTGTGTCAGTCCAATTTTTTAAGCCTAAATAAACAGGTTAAGGGTCTGTAAAGGGAAAACTATTTGATTTTTTAATGGTCAAAGATCACAGAAAGCCAGGAGATGATGAAGTGGGGAGGAAAGCTGAGGTCGAGAGCCAGAAAAATACACAAAGAAGAGGAATTTTAGATAATTCGGAAAGAAAAAGGGTTCAAATTTAAAAGAAGGAGAATCACTACTTATCCCAGACACTGTGTAGTGTGAAGAATAAATGAGGTGAATTTTCCTTGATTTTTGGTTGAGATCCTGGAAGAGGATCCTTATTATTGGTGGTTTATTTGTGAATTGAGTCACAAAAAGAAGCTTGAAAGGGGCTGAATACCTCTGGATTCAGCCTCTTTTGAAATTTTCATCTGTACAAGAAGAATTAGGATTTTTTGGACAATTTTCTTGTATCTGGATACTGGGAGGCTTGTTTCTCCTGGCGCAAGTGCGTGAAAATTAATGAAATTTAAATTTGAGAATCAATATAAAGATAATTGATGAATTTATTGGAAGTATGGCGGTGTATTTCATAATCGATAAAAATATAAGGGCAGACAAAAGTCTGAAGAGTACTGGCTAACTGAATCAGTGGGGCTTAAGTGCCACTGCAGGGAGTTCTCTTGATGGTGCTTAAGTGCAAGCAAGAGGAAAGAACTGATAATTTCTTTACTCTTTTTGGTCACAGTTTAAAAGGACCAAATACATGATTTCAAGTTGTGGTTGTACATAGATCAGTTCAAGCTGGTAGAGCAGCAAAGGGGTCAAAAAGGAGTGAAATGACTGAAGATAAGAAGACAACATCAGGGAGTGAAAAATCAGATGTTCAACAATAACTCCTACTAATTATTAAGGTGAGAGTAGGAAAAATGGTCAATAGTGGATGTGAGTTAGATTTAGAGGAGATTAAATTGAACAAAGCTTATAATGAAGCCTTCTGGGTTGTATATAGGTGGTATAAACTGTCTCTAAGGCAGACAGGCTACATGTCTGTGCCCAAAAGCCTGCATGAGACCTGAATTAGATTTCATGAGACTGCATGAGACCTGCATATGTCTACATGACCTTGTGATTGTGTTTAGTTGGTAGTTTTTTTATGTAATAGTTGTTGTATTTGTTGTTTTTGCATTTAATTCTTGTTTTATTTGTAGTTTTTTTATTTAGTATGTGTTGTGTTGGTTGTGTAGTATGTGTGGACTGTAATGGATTGTGAAAAGAGTGTGACATGCAAACAATAGTGACTGATTGGTGATATATACTGATGGTGGCCAAAGAGAGTGTGTAACTTGTTGAGTTTATTCATTGTTTTCACTATTCATGTATGCTACAAACCTATCACAGACATTTAACTACCAGTGTAGAATACCTGGGAAAGCAGTTGTGGAAGGATTCTACTTTCTTCATCCTTTCACTCATATCCTCTGTTGTCCCAGTTGGTATGTGTTCTTTCTTTCTCTATTTTTCTGATTCTTCTCTCGTCTTTCCTGTTTATTCAAGTCTCTGATCATTGCTAATGAACCATACTTCCATTCATATCCTCTGCTGTCCAAGTTCCTCTCATCATAACTTCTGATGCAAGGGGCTTGAGAGGTTGCCCTCCAAGGTGACCAGGGGTTAAATTCAGCCTTCAAGTCCATTCATCCAATAATATTTGATGATTTCTGGCCTGTATGATGATAAAAGATGGGAAAATATAGAAACAAAAGAGAAGAAGAATAAAGATTTTCATTTTAATTTTCAACATTTAAGAGTACCACACCAACTATCACAAACTTTTCTAAGCTGGAAAGGGGAGTTAATAATGAGTAATACCTAGGTAAGAGCAATGTTTCTATCAAGGCAACATACAATCATTTCCTCCCCTTTTGGGGTGGTGATTGAATAAATAATCTTCATTATGTAAAGCATGTTGTGATTCTGTACTGATGGTTGTGCTGAGGACTGTAAGTCTGCTTTGTCACCATGACGTACGACCGTATGTTATGGTGAAAATAGGCCAGCTTTGGGCAGAGGGGTTTCCTCTCTGTCATTTAAGAAAACACAGAGGCAAAAACTTGACACAGTAGCCTTGGCAGATTTGAAGACAGGCTTGGGGGACAGTGGAAGCAGGAGTGGGTCATTTTCCAAGGAGGAAAGAAAGAGGATTGGCTTTCAGAGGATATTTGGTTGGCCTTCCAAGATCTAGTGTGTGTGGTTGTGGGTGGGTCTTTGAGAGATCCACCTGCCACCAACTCACCCAAACCAAAGTTTCTTTTCTTTTTTTCAGCTTTCCCGCTGGAGTAATCTCATGAATGTTAGTTGAGATCCAAGCTGCAGAGTTGAATCAGGTGATTAAAACATCTGAAAAGGTTTGGTTGGCTACTGTGTTATTGTTTGGGACAGTTTTGTTGGTTTTGTTAAGCTTCTGTGATTGGGGTTCTCAGGGTTGATTGAGCCTGTTGATGATGAATGGTGTCTTGTGGATGATTGTTTTCACAGCTCTAATGGACTTGGATTTAGAAATTCATGGAGGCTAACTAGCGAGGCTTTTATCCACATTCTCAATGCAATCATAGCATAAAAAAAGAATATCAAGGTCATAAAATGGTAACCATATCTGATATGAGTTACAATGATTTCAAGACAAAACATAAGTCCTTGAGCATGAATCACCTCATTTTTCTTATGATCCTTCACAGTATTTTGGAATTCAAATATAATTTCAAGAAATATTGGAGGAGAAAAACATATATCAGATTTATTTATCAGGTGAAATGAAGATCTGACTTATTCATATTGGAAGGATGATAACAGCTTGACTTGGGCAAAACATCATGCTGATTTTTGATCTTGACATCAACACAAGTTACAACCAACTTCATCCTGAGTTTGGTAATGTACTTCAGACCAACATCCCAGAAGGTACCAACAGGTTATTCAAGAAAGTGATGTGAAAACACTTGCATGTAAGTGCCATGGAAACAGACCCTGGTGATAATTTACCCCTGAAGTGTGGGTTTTGGGTATTTATTGATATCATTTTATGCAAACTAGGGCTCCCCCTGGCTCACATATTTGTGCTTTATTTTTACCTGTCAAGTTTGAATCATATACATTTTTTTGACCATACTTCAAAAAACAAAACAAAAAACTGGTTTTTTGCCAGAACATTTTGGAAGGTCCAATCCTGGGCAAGTTTATGATGTTGACCACTGTACTCTCTGACTGTTTTAGACCCTCGTCCATGATAGGGTTTTCCCCTGGGTGCCCTAAATAAGACTGTTTTGAAATCTGTACACCACAGATACAAATACAATTATAAATTTGAAAAGCATCTCTAGCACGGAGACTGAACTTTCCCAATTCAATGACTAGGTTCGGTCGCCTGGCAGTTGGTGCAGGTCTCTAAATTTCATTCAGATTATTGAGAGTAAAGTAAAGAGACTGAATACAAACCAGAAAGAGAAAAAAAAACCATTGTAAAGTTTTGATTGAGGTGGATCCATACCTGATCGCATCCAACAAGAAGGCTTCAGTGGGGCCCGATCTCCGGTGGCACCAAACCTTGAGATGAAAAGTCATGGCTTAACAATTCAACCAGACAGAGATTATCCATTCTGCTTGTCATCAGTATATATTCCTGCCTCCTAATTTAAGTATCTGTTGTATTTTTTTTAAGCAATAAATTTGGGTCAAAGGAGGCATTTTGAGCTGGTCTTGGTCAAGCTGATCAATAAGAAAAACCCTTACCCGTCACAGCTGGACATCTTGGAGGAACCTGTCGACCCTTTTTGTGCTAAAGAAAACAACATTTCATAATTTTTTGTTTGTTTGTCATCACATTATACTCTTGGGATCAAACTTGATTATTAAAAAAAAAAGACTTTTGTGGGGCAAATACCATAATTGCACGAGAAAACAAAATTTATATTTGTGTGAAAGTTTAAATGGTTTACATTTGAACTATGATGGGTTAATAAGACGGTAACCCGAAAACGTTATAAACGGCTGGTTTGGAATTAACATTTCTTGCTTCCGTGATGTACCTTTTTTTTATAATATCCAATTGATATTGATCAAGATGTTGCGGCGCGTGTTTTCGGATATGCAAATATTATATTGTATCCTTGGATGTCTGTCAAGATTGTCCCCGATTTGAATTTCGGGCTGTAATAAATATTCTTACATTAATAGAGTTGTGGTTGGGCTGCGGAGTTCATGATGATACAAGTGTTAGATATGCATTTGCTCTTGTACTGTTTTTTTTCTTTTTCTTTTGAAGAGAGACTGCGGGATTGATTAATGTGTACGATACACAATGTTTGCGGCATGCCTGGTCTGTTGAGGTGAATTAGCAGATCCGATTGGTACCGAAGCTCGATTTCCAGTCTGGAAGCCAAACACACAGCAGGCGCTGTTTCGGGTGTTGCCCTGACGTTGGTTAGGTTGTGGGTAAGCCGATCGGAACGCCCGGGAGTTGGGGTGTTATCATGACTTGCAGTTTAATGGCAGGCCAGTTCGAAAAGAAGAAGAACCACTGGAGAAAATAAAATAAAAAAATAAAAATAAAATAAAAAAATGTCTGCCCCACACATGCAGAACAGCAGCAGAAACAGCAACAGTAGGCACACCACTAACACCACACTCTCATCCAGTCGACTCGGGAATGGCAGGTTCACCGTCGACAGCGGCGGTGGAATCAATCAGTACGATCCAGCTACTACTAGCCAAGTAGTAGTAACTACTCAAGACACAAACCATCAACCGAACAACTGTCTCCTTCCCAATAACTTATTTCTTGAAAACCCATTCCATTCCAAAAATCATCATGACCATCATCTCCTCAACCTACTCATTAACCAATCATCATCATCATCATCATCTAACTATCCTCATCACCACCAGCAGCACTTCAACACTACCCATCATCTCCTATCGTCTACTAAAGAACCAGGCACTTCCCCCTTGTTGAACGAATCTACCCCTGCTACAAACATTGACAATCTCTTGCAGCTTACCGAGGCCATCAATCCTCAACCCTTACCCCACCAACCTCATTCCACCCCATGGCAATCCATCCCCTCAACCGACCAACCCTCTCAAAATATACGTCAGTTAACCGAGGATGCCATCTATGTCGCAAGTGGTACCACTCCCAACCACTGCACTAGCACTAGCACTAACACTAGTCTCGACTGGCCTAACAACCACTGGCCCCTCAAAGAACCAAGTATCATCTCCGAGTCACCTCAAAGTGCCAACCACCCCTCCTCTCCCTACTCCGCTTGGCCACCTTTACCCCAAGACGATTCATTGTTAATGTCGTCTTCTAATAATTATAATACAACCACCAATCCCCCCGATCCTTTTGCCGCTCAACTCTGGCATCTTTACGGTCCCCCAGATGAGAAAACACCCACAAGTGACGCACTCGAAACTTTGGTTCGTCGGCTCACCGAGCTCGGCTTGGACGTCAACCAAATTCGAGAAACCTTGAATTCTCGTGATTGGAAAGACGGCCTCAATTTCACTAATTCTGTCTGCTGTCCCTCCAGTAATAATAATCATAGCAACTCCTCGAGCCCCCGGGAGTTTCCTCAGAACTCCCGCGAACCCGCTCAAGGTGCTCCAACAGACAAACCCTCTAGAACCAGTATGAGAGCCACTCCTCAACCTGTTCGTTTCTCTAAGACGGCCGAAAATCTCACCGGGAACAATCCCTTCTTTATTCGTGAACCGAGCCTCGAACGCGGTCGAAGAATTGATGTCGCTCGTCGTACCACTTGTAACCTTGCTGGCCGTTGGCAGGAGTGTACCAACCTCAATCGTAGTCCTGCTGTTTCTGACATGTGAGCATTCAAAAAAAAAAGATTTTTTGATCGGGGTCCAAAAAAAAAAAAACAGAAACTGACTAAAATCCATCTATGAAATATAGGGATTGGAAAGCTCAAAGTCGCTCTCGCTCCCGTACTCAAGCGGATTGGGCTCAACAAGGCTTCCGACCTAGATCACGACTTCAGGAATTTAGACCAGACCGTTTGAGTGCCGCAGGACATGAATTTGAAGGAGGAGAAGATTCCTCCCAGCCCTTCAAGACGGCCATCTCCTCCACTCCTGGTCCCTTTGAGCCTCCTTCCAACGGCTCGTTCCCGCGATTGGGTAGTCACCAGCAAACTGCTGGCACATCTGACGCTGCCACCACCGAGATCTCCAACAACAACCATCAAGATTACCACCATGGCATCATCCAGCAATTGATCGGCTCATATCACGCCCAACAATCGGAGGAAATCGGACTGCAAAGCTTGACTACCGATAAGCACGCCGATGATCTTCTCAACTTTGAACCCTATTCAGCACCACTAGTCTCATCATCCTACGGATTCTCCTCATCCATTCCACTCGGTGAATTCGAGATTGGTTCATGGCACCCACCCCTCAAGCCTTCCCAACATTCCCTATTAGGCTCCATACCCGGTCTCACCCAGGACTTTGCCGACCTGGCTAATGCGCATTCCGAATATGGGTACATCCCTAGGCTCGTGAGAAAGACCAGCTTCGATGAGATCTTGGCGCAACAACATCACCCTAAACGTCCTGTAGAATCCGGAGAAGGATCCCCTACTCGCTTGGACAACTTGAGCTGCTCCACGGCCGACTCCTTGGCCCGTCCTAACACGGCTACCGAGTCCCGTGAAGGCCAGTACCGCATGGGTCTTGATGCTTCAATCTTTGAAAAGGTAAGCGAGTCATGATAATACAATTCACGCGCAACTTTTTTTTTTTTTGCTGATGGTTAGCAATCGCAGATATCCACACCGAGTGGAACTACTGCTACTACTAGTCAGCCGGACTATTTCGATCTTTTAAGCTCGACGGTATCGCAGAGTGATTCTTCCAACGAGTCGGAGTTCAAGAACCAGTACCAGTCATCACGGCTCAGGTCACACTCAAACAGCTCGGAGAATATCCTAAGCCTAGGGGTCGACGAGGGATTTGTGCGTTTGTTTGGAGAAGCTGAGAGTGGTGGATCAGTGGTGGACCGGATCACGCCGTACGACATCCTGACGGAGTTTGAGCGTTTTGACAGCACGCCAGTTGCACATAACAACACACGTCACCAGTGGCTGCAGGGCAGTGTGGCACCCGCGGCCGTTCAGCCGAGCTCCGTTGTCGGTGAGTCCACCACGAAGCCTCTGGACGTCAATCATAGTCGACTCGTGTCTAGTCCTAGTAGCTCCAGTAGCTCCAGCGAGGCCTCCTCGAGTCGTGCCGGCCTGCCTCTTCAAATCAATACCTCCTCTACCGTCCCCCAAACCCAGTTGGCCAACGAGCGATCTACCACCGACTCCGAGCCGCCTACCAAAATCAGCTTTAGTGGCGGAAGATGCAGCCACTCTAGCTCCATCGGAGAGGCGCGCAAGCGTACGAAACAGCTGCCCTACTCTTCCTCCTCCTCTTCCCTTGTCGGTATTGCTGCTGCTGCAGACCCTACCAACAACAAAATATCCTCCAGCTCCAATGGACAAGCCACAAATAGTAGTCATAATAATCATAGCAATGTAACACAATGTCTCAACTGTCATACAACCGTACGTCTTATCCTTTATATTCTATTTTATTATTTATGACTTATACCTTTCCTCATTCTTTTTAGGAAACTCCATTATGGAGGAGAGATTCAGAGGGAAGACCGTTGTGTAATGCCTGTGGTCTATTCGTGAACTTGCACGGCACGCCTCGGCCGGCGGCATTGAGCACAGGTAACCCCCCCCCCCC
>LAVV01013294.1:12345-22825 GCA_001263375.1 Puccinia sorghi
AACAAAATACTGTTCTCTTTCCAGCCCAACAAGTCCTCAAGCAATGGCAGCAAACTGCAATGCCAGAGGCTCTGGCTTGGGAGGAAATGTAAACCAATTGTTTACAGTTGACTATAAAATTCAAAGCTAAATCTTGGCCAAATATAAACAAATATTATTGATATCACTGTTTTTCATCTAGATTTTTCTACTTGATATTATTTTTATCTTATTCTTCTACTTGTTTTTTTTTTCTCTAAACAATTGCTTAAAAAGAAACAGGTATTTCAAAAAACAAGTATTTCACTCAACAGCAGTAAGCTTACCAGAGAGACCTTGAGTGTACATTTGGTGGGTTACAGGCTTGATATGCTACTATCCATCTTCCCCCGCTGCTCTGGCAGCATTCCCATTGGTGCCGGATGATGAAGGCAGTTATCATTTTGCACATCATGTCAATCAATAATCCATTGGAAACTGCAGATGAGGATCCGCAGGGTTGGTCTCTTCGACGAAGTAGTTCACGTGATCTTACGGGGTGTTCTTCTGAAGCTGGGGTAACGCGGCATTGCCTCTTGGGACTGGTTTGGGATTCAGGGCTTACGTCAATCGTTCTTTTAATTTTTCTTGGTGGGGTAGGTCTTAGTGGGGTGGAGGTCTTTGGGGTGGTAAGCGCATGGGCACAGGGGGGCAGGATAGAGGAAGCTTCACTGCAGGTGCCAAAGATTGATGGGGAGATCGGCTGGTTAACCAAGAAATCTCGACCTACATTATGAGATGTTGATGGGGGGTTTGGAGATTGATCCTAGTCCATTGGGTGGAATTTTCTTGGAGATTTTTGCTTGCACTTCTGCACAACAGGCTGCAAGGATGTAAAGTTGAAAACCTCACATGGAACAAAGTTGTTATCTGTACAGGATGTAACTGGGAGAGTGCATTGACATCGCCTGTGTCTACCAGATGGGTTGGAGTCTGTCCGGGGTGCAACTGAACTGAAGCGTTGATGTCACCTGCGTCTACCAGATGTTCTGGCGTCTTCGTTTGATGCAGGTCTTGAGTATCTACTGCGCTTGATTTGTGCTCTAGGTTCAAATATGCCTGAACAGTTCACATGTAAGAGTTTGCATAGAGCAATCAATCAAGGAGGGTGATCGTTGCTGTTGTACAATACTTCAAATGGGTCAAGATATTCTTTCACCTGCCCAATGGATATCTGGGAAGGATCTAATCAGATATTGGTTAAGGTCAGCAGTAAGTTATCATGAGATCATGAGTGCCAAGCAACAAAATAACTGGGCCATTCCCTCAGGCCACTGTCATGCTTTCACTTTGCAGTTTCAGACCGTGTAAGTGGTCGACTACTAGACGTAGAGGGGATTGATGGAACACTGGGGTTTCCATGACGCTCGCTTCGGGGGGTACTCGTAGGAATTGAGGGCCAGGGAGAACTTGTAGGATTTGGGGGCCGGGGAGAACCACCAGGGCGGGCAGGGCTTGGGAAGAAGGTAGAGCCACCAGGGCTTGGGGAGTGGGAAGAAGGACGAGTACTTGGGGGGTGGTAAGAAGAACCAGGGCTTGAAGGATGTGAAGAAGGACTTGCAGAGCTTGCGGAGTGGGAAGAAGCAGGGCTTGGGGGCTGGGAAACACTCGCAGGGCTGGCTTGTGCACTTGCAGGTCCCAGGGGGTCAGGAAGCTTGCTGTCGCTTTGAGGAATCTCAGGGACTTGTTTTTCTTGAAGATCTGAGCCGTTCGCCGGGTTGTTGATGTCTGATTGGGAAGCTTCACCCAGGTTGTTGCTGTCTGATTGGGAAGCTTTACCTGTGCCATCCGCCGGGTTGTTGATGTCTGATTGAGCTTCACCAGTAGAGGCGAGGACTTGTGAATCTTCTGGGCCCGATCGTTGGTTGTCTGATTGGGCAGCTTTCCCAGAAGAGGCGGCTGGCTCTTGTGCACCCAACTGGATCTGCGCGGAGCGAGGGTATCCGGACGTCCAGGAGAATTGTCGGATGTCACTAAAGGAGTCCTATAACACGGCCAGATGATTGTAGCCATCCTCAGCTAGCCCAAGAGGTATTCGTAGCAGCCTCAGACTTGTCGAACTCAACACCAAAAGTGTTGAGGAGATTTTGAAGATCTTCCAGAGTGCAGGACTTGAGAAATCTTGATCGCAAGGACTTTGAAAAAAAAAAAAAAAAGAAAAACACCGATTGAAGGCGTAGATGGGGTCGAGGCCAGATTTCAACAAGGAAAGATATGATTGATGGGCCGGGACAAGACGGTGTGATAGGTTGGATGATTAGATTGAGACAGTAAAGACTGCTGAGGTAGAGTAGGAACCATTCCTATGAACAAAGACGAAGTAGCATAGACGAGTGAAGAAGGGGGATAAATCAGACATGATCAAATGCACTATGACATATAGCATCTGACAAACCATGGAAGTCTTGGCTGTCTGGAGATTGAGCCTTTCAAAGTGATTGGGACCCATGGTCATCTGTTTGATTGTATGAAAGGTTTATATCGGTGGTGTTGTTGGTGGTACGTGGGGTCCGTTGGTGGTTGTGGTGTCTGTTGGTCATGTGATCAATAGAAGTCCTTTGAGCATATGTAGAAGAAGAGGAATAAAACTGACCTGACCAGAAGAAGAACGTTGTGGACGGCCCGTGGGCTAGGACCAACCGGTGTGTAGAATCGGGTATAAGGTTGACATGCTCTAAAGTAAACTCACAGTGGCCGAGCTGGCCAGCTGCATGCCTGTGTCATCAGACGTCATGATTGCCTGATTGCTGATGAGACAAAAGCAATATTCTTTTTCAATTCCCAACAACTTTGGGCCCTTTGGCCCGGGAACTCTAACTATATTATGTAGTCTGGGTGGCAGGCAAGCATCACCATGTGAAACCTAACTGGTTAGGTCATAGCAATCGCTGGGCAGACCGGCTGCAAACAATATGGCAGGAATGGCTGCATCAAGATCCAAGGCAAGTCCCTTTTTCAACTCCGGATGCTACACTTCAGCAGATCCCACAAGAGATCTTCCAGAACGGAAAACATGTTATTGATCCATTAAAGTCTCAAGAAAACTCATCAAACCACGTCCACTCGGCCCCAACTGTACAAGGGCACTCGTTGCACCATGTTAACTCCACCCCAACTGTAGACCAAGACAGCTCACCACTAGTACCCAGGTAGCCTCAATTGTGAATGACACTGCCAACAACAAGACAGCTCTGATTAAATTTGGCCCTGGCAGTACTGGGGCTGCTCCAATGGTCATTTGCAATGACAATACCTTCAATGAGGTACTTGCCATAATTCTAGCCAACTTTCTGGCAACATATAAACCTGAGGAGAGTAATAAAAGCTGCACCAAATCTTGAAGTCCACACATTACTAAGAGACCTCAGCCTGTTCCAACATTTCCAGCCATTCAAGATGAGGGTCCTGATCCACAGTCTCTCACCTCTTTTCATCCAGCTCCTGAGCCTCTTCCATCTCAAGAATCTAGGCCTGCCATCTCAACACCTCAAGAATCTAGGCATCCCATCCCAACACCTCAAGAATCTGGGCCTCCCGTCCCAACACCAACAACGACTAACAGGGACAACTCGTCGATTGCTCCACACTCTCTCACTTCTTTTCAACCAGCTCCTGAGCCTCTTCTTTCTCAAGAATCTAGGCCTTCCGTTCCAACTCCGTCTCAAGAATCTATGCCTGCCATTCCAACATTGGTAGCTATCTACAGAGACAACTCCAAAGGTGAAGATGGTGCCGAGTCCAGTTCTGACTGATTTCTCAAGCTTTTCAAATGACCTTTCCTAGCTCTAACTGTATATAGTGCTTAAAATTAAAGTCCTGGTTCTTTTCTTGGAAACTTCTTAACTGTATATAGATGTAATTAGTGTTTATAATAATCAAAGTCCTGATGATCGTGACTAGCCTGAATAAATATACAGATTTCCTCAGATTATATATGTATTCAAGGAAGAGATGAAGAAGAAGAGAGATAAAAAGGAAGAACAGAAGACAAAGAGAGATAAAAAGGAAGAACAGAAGACAAAGAGAGAGAGTCATCCATGACAGAGATCATTCTTAAAGAAAAAGGAAATGTACTTGGGTGAGCAGACAGAGTAGCAGAAAATGGACTGAGCCTCAGTGACTCATGTGGTGCCCAGTTGAAACAGTTTCACATTGCATTGGTTATTCATAGAAAGAGGAAAATTAAATAGAAATATCAAACAAAGGGTATGACAATGAATTAATTCCTGATTGAAAAAAAAAAAAAAAAACTAAGATTATATATTCAAGGAAATCAACAAGAAGAGAGATGAAAAGGAAGAAGAAAAGAAGAAGAAGAGCGAGGAAAACAAGCAGAAGAAGAGAGATGGAAGGAAGAGAAAAGAAGTAGAAGAGAGAGAGAGAGAGAGTCAATTCTTAAATAGTGGATTTTCAGTGATCCAGCAAAAGACTGAGGAGCCTGAGTATTATCAGTGACTCACAGTGGTGACCATGTGTGACAGTTTCAGATTTTCAAAGTGAGAGTGTTTGAAGAAGGAGAAAATGAAATTCGAGACTGAGAGCAGTCTGAGCAGGGAGACTGGCGGACAGCTGGAACCGAGCAGACTGAGCAGTCTGAGCGGGGAGACTGGCAGACAGACTGACCAGCACTAGTAGGGCTGCATACATAATATTATTCTGTACCAGGAGCACCAATTTGACAGCCTTTTTTACTCCGGTAAAATGTTGTTGTACGTAAAGTTTGAACAGCCATGAATACCACCAACATCCTTGCTTTCAAGAACCCGTATCCTCATGACTCTCACCCCACACACTTTCTTTGATGCGTTCATCTTACTATCCCCCAGAGTCCATTCCGCTGCAAAAAATATAACTTGCTCAACTGCCTGCTGTTGACATGCAGCATGCTCCAGCCAAGCTGCCATCCAAACCCCACATGTTTGCATATGTATATGTTTTTTTTTGCACAGTCATGGTGCAGTCTGCACAGTGTGACTCTGCATCAAAGCTCGGTTGAATCACTTGTGTGGAGAATGGTTGGAGTAAGAACACAAGCTTCCTGCCACTTCCTGCATGTCAATTGCAGGCAGTCATCAGGACCAATCAATGATCACCTGATGACAAGTGACATAAGGCTACTGAATTGATTCAATTCAGTAGCCTCATCTCACCTATCATCAGGTGCTTATTGATTCGTCCTGCTGAGTTGAGCAAGTTTTTTTTTTTTTTTGCAGTGTTCTAGACATCCACAGACACAACAAGCTCAAGATGGTCACCTCAGACAGAAAGTGTTGCTCACTCTTTATTTCCATGTTATTCATATTTATTATTATTATTATTTTTTAGCTTTCCTTATTGGCAATCTTATAATCCAGTTATCTCAAGTTTTTCTTTGTCTTTTTTTTTTTCTTTCCATTTATTGCATGGTTTTCTTTCTCTCTTTTTTTTGTTTGTTGTTGGATCTAGTTATTGGCAAATTCAATAAGTTTTTAGTGGGACAAGTTATTGTGATTTATTTGGCTGTTGGGAAGAATAAGCAAATTAGAGCATCAGTCCGAAGAAATGGCCCTTTTTTTTTTTTTTTATTTCTGGCAATATGAGATTGACTCCTTTGTGCATCATACCTGACAAATGTATGTGGGCAGATTTCTAGAAGCAATCTGAAAGAAAATTTGAACACCGAGATGATCTGATTTTGGCCAGTTTTTTTTATTTTATTTTTTTTTGGTCATTGGCTCTTTTTTATTTTGCCTTGCTATTTATCGACCCTAAACTGGTGTACCTTTTTTTTCTTTTTTCTCCCCAATATGGATGGATTCTGTTACGACTGGTATTCAACCAAGCCAAAGCAACCCACAGTTGCACGTTGGCACAGGACAGATGTTGTTGAATGTGATCATTTGGTCGAGAGAAGACTGTTGAGGACGTGGTTTGTTGATACTCGGCGGTGGTTTTCTTGGATATGTGCTGCCCCAAGTGTATTCCTGGCAGCTTTAAAATCCACCCCAGCGACCTTTCGTAGGTTGTATACTCTGAAAGTATAAGTGACCTCTGGCGGGGACTTAAAATAGTTAAGTTACAGGCTCAAGATGCAAGGAAGCACGTTTTGGGTGAGCATGTCCGGCCCAATTATACTCAGAGAATTGTAGGCTCATTATGTAATATGTCGCCCAAAGAAACTTTCTCTTTCGTATTTTCCACAGTCATAAGAGAGAGGAAAGTGAATATGGTGTGTGTGTTTTTTTATGACTACTTTTTATGAGATTTTTCTGGAATAGCCTAACATGTTGATAGTTAAGATTTGAGAAAGGGAATTAGTTGTTATCTTGAATGATGATTCAAAAGAGACAGCGATAAGACACGAGGGGGATATGTTGGTGATAAGTCACGAGGGGGGGAGAGTGGGAGGTCTGAAGGAGTTATGGTCGAGGTCATGAGACTTGTCGTATCTGTCTGAGGAGTTGGATTGATGACGAGTATGTTGGATATCGTCTGGGTCATCCTCGTCAGGTTCACGACGGTGGTAGTGACTCTTGGAAGATGCACGATGGTGGTGGGAGGAGGGGGAGGCTGAAGATTTGTGATCCTTTCTTGATCTGTCGTCTCCGCCGCCAGAGAACTCGGCCATCTCCTTGGCGCGTTCTTGGTCTCTTGCCGAGGGATGAAGCTTTCGTTCTACACGTTGTTGGGCATGTAATTCACGCACTAGCGATGACCTTGGCTCTTTCAAATGCCTATATTACGACATAAACGATATGTTAGCAGTGTTATTGTTGTTGTTGTTGTTGTGAGGAAATACTTGCATGAAGTTACAGAATCCGCCTCTGTTGCATTCACCCATATCGTTCTGTCTACAACACGCTTCCCTGAAGTCGGTGACCGGAGAGAGTTCTGCAAAGAGTGGGCGACCTGAAGACAATGTGAAAGAAAAGGGGTTAAGTTTTTTTGTTTTTTTTGGGAAAGACTTGTTTTTTTTTTTTTATTTGTGATATAGACTGACCAGCATACCACCTTTGATTGAAAGCATCGACAGCGATTTGAGCTTCGTCTTCCCAGTCGTATCTGGCATAGACGTTACCGATGAGATGGTCGCCCACGTTATCGCACACATGCATTTCGAGGAGGTTACCGTATCTGACTAGTTCGCAGAAGACGTCCTCGTAGAAGGTTTCAAAGTAGGAAGTCAGTTCTGCTTCGGAGAGCTTGCAGTTCGGATCGTGAGCAGGGTTTTGATACATGTTAGCGATGACGAGTGTTTGAGAGAAGGTGGGCTTGATGTGTTTCCTTGAGCATCTTTCGCCGTGTCGACATGCGCCGATCTTGAGATAGAATGAGCAGTTCACCTTGTCTTGCTCTGAGCCGTAGATGTTGCTGAGATGAGAAGCCATTTAATTTTGTATCGAGAACTTTTTCTTTCCAATAAGAAAGAAAAAGAAAAAAAAAAAAAAAGATGAACAAGACGAATCAAGAAATACTGAGACGACTAAAAACTAGGAAACCACAGATCAGTCTGATTGGAAGAGAAACAAGAAATACGCTGACTGCACTACTATTAAAGGATAATCATTATACTAAAACAAACTGTTTAATAACTGATCTCAAAACTGTTAATGCACTCAACGCACACATCATCATACTACAACTCAACCCAATCACTGAAAACCATCTCATCAAAACACTCACCCTCTCCCACATCCATCAACCCATCTTCTTCCTATTCGACTCCAACTTACCCTATCATCTAATCAACACTCACATACCACAATCAATCCTCAGAAAAAATACCTCCTTCTTCATTAACTCAAATCAAGCTATCAATGCCATCCAATCCTACCAACATAACCTTCAACCTAGTACTGCCATCGACCAACTACGTCAATCAGGACTCATCCAACTTAGTCAAGCCATTCATCATCTACTCAACAACTTAACCCAACACAATCACATACAAGTCGCTCTCTCTCTCTTAGAATTAGCACTCTCTCATACCTCCGAACGTCTCCTAAGAATATCCGATCAAATTAACCTCATCCATCAACATTTATACAACTATCAACTCAGACTCAATAAACTCAACAAAATAGCTTCACATCAGATTCACATCCCATACCCAAAAAACCTTACTACCATCGTCAAAAACCTACACAAACAGTTGGCCTTCTTCCGTCTACCCTTCATCTCACATCGCCTCGGCTTACTTGCACTAAAAAACCTAGAGGAAATAAATCAAATAGAAAAACACGTACGTCCATCTTCTTTGTCTAACAGGAACATATCCACATCTCTCAACACCATCTCTTTTCTTTAGCTTATTTTTCAAGCCGGGAAAATTAAACTCTTACAAGAAAGTGCCCAAGAGATAATCGAGGAACTAGTCGAGGATCCGATACTGAAGCAGTATAGAACCGAGACTGAGGTAAACTGGGTATTACAACTGCGAAGACAAAATGAGGTGGTGTTTACCCAAGGAAGAGGATCCGTGGGCATTTTTGCCGAACGAAAGGGGCAGTTAATCGGCCAGGGGGGCCCACTCCATCTCCTCCAAACCAAGGCCAACTCAATCATTCGTAATAATCTTATCGCAGGATTCGGTCTCTCAGTCTTCTCCTTCTCCAACTACCTCTCTATGCCACTCTATGACTCCCTTGTCTCCTCACATCATCATCAGCCCACCCTCTCCATCTTCTTACTGGTCTCCATCATCTATCTCTCCCAAGCTTCATGGGTTAAATCCCTCAACGCCTTCACAAATGATCTCGCACGTTGGAACCTTTCCTTGAAAAATAATCTCATGGTCTGTTCTCCATGTCATTTTCTCTTCTAACTCGATCCGCCAGCTGATTTTTTTTTTCTTCGTCTTCTGAGGGCAGATTCAGCACCAAAAGATGGTCGAGGAGCTGGTCAACCTGTCAGTGCGTCCATCGAGCCTTCCACCGGAGAGCGGTTCGGGGGAGCGCGCAGGAGCGACGACAGAGGGTGAGGTGGATTTGATAGCAAGTATGCGGGACCGGATCGAGGCGAAGAAGGAGGTGACGCAGGAGGAGAGGGCGCAACTAAAGGCCGCCCATCCGGTACTGGCCCCCCTCCTCGACAACCATCCTGGCCCTCTCACCTTCCTTCAATTGACTCACCTCATTCGTCACCTCATCCTCGACCTCAAACAATCACTCGATCATCATCAGTCTTCTCCTTAGATTCATTTCCTCCTGTCCCCTTGTTTTAAAATCTTGCTCTTCCGTCTCCGCGCGTCCTGCTGCTACTACCTCTACACTCACATTCCGAACAAGTTTTCTCTCAATCTCTCTTCTTTTTTTTAAAAAAGTGCTATTCTTTGCACTGATAACGAGGCTTCTATGCCTTGTTTTTCTCTATAGACTTACTCTTTTGACTCTCTTTCATGAGGTATACATGTCCTGTGAAGAATGAAAGAAATTCCCATTTTTTTAGTACATTCATATGTTGGTCCCACACTTTCACTTGCCTCATGATAGAGTGTCAAGATCTGATAGAAAGAAAGGCACATTTCAAATGCACATGTTCATTTTCCCTTTTTTTTTCTTGATTGATCAGGAAGGGTGGGAGGTGCAGACAAAGCCTCTCTGTTCATGGACATGTCATATGAACAACAGGACTTGTCTTTAGTGGCCCTATAACTTCTCTCCTCCTGCGTACGTGCACATATGTTGTATTCATGAATTATTATTAGTTTTTGTTTTTTTGAAACCATGCATCCTACTTTTTGGAAAACATTAATCAGGGTGACTTGACTTTTTTTAAAAACAAAATTTTTAGGAAGTGTATATTTCATTAGGAAGATTTTTGAATTTCTTGTAACAAAAAAAAGAAAAAAAAAAAAAAGAAGAAGAAGAAGATTTTTTTTTTTTTTTAGATGAAAATATATGTGTAGAAGCTGTTTAGTTGATTGAGAGTATATGGGAAGGAATACAGTGGAAGATTTGGGGTGTATTGCAGAACAAGGCTACCTTGCCAACGGCGTCCAGTCTGTGCACTGTAGCTTTCATATTTCCTGCCCCCTGCTACTCCCGCCCCAACAGCATGCCTCCTGTGACATCCCCTTTCAACACCACCACTGTTTTCCTGCACCATTTCCTATCCAAATATATATATATATACCATAGTTTCCCACTATTGCTTGCTTGATTTTTTTTACATCATCTCTTGCTTGCTCATCATTACCATTACCCATTACCATTACCATTCCTTTTTTTTGATAGACTATTTTAGTGTTCAGATATTCTGAAGATGGCAGGCGCATATAAAGCCTGTACATCATGTGTCCTGAATGTCGAGAACGTTGGTGGTCCACAAATCATCAAAGTATTGGATGTAAAAAATCCCTCCAGGTAGATGTAGCATCAGGGAAAAAAAAAAAAAAAAAAAAAAAAAAAAAAAAAAAAAAAAAAAAAAAAAAAAAAACCAACAACAACAACAACCCATCAAATTCCTGCCCAACAGACTTTCT
>LAVV01013305.1:8338-18818 GCA_001263375.1 Puccinia sorghi
TTTCTTTTGCAAAGGAAAAGGAAAAAGCACTATCCATACATGCTTATGGATATGTGCCCTATGTTTTTTTCAATATAAATAGTCATGATCTTTCTCTGTTTTCTTCTGCGCTTCCCTCACCCACTCTGATACTCACTTTTCCTTGTCACCAATCTATTACACATATGTTCATTGCTGCCTTGGTATTTATTAGCATTTTAAATATATTCTTATTACTATTGATTGCGTACAAAAACCTTAAACAACAAAGGGACCCTTTGAACAAGTGACATTAGTTTGTTCATGGTGCATGTAACTCCTAAGATTGAATGAAAGGTAACAACCTCTTCAAAGCTAAAAACTTGATAGAATATTTGATTGGTAAAATTATTCAATGATATTAATGAAGTTGTTCAACCTTCAAAATAGGAATTGATGCAAAACAGATTGGAAGCACTGGTGCCAATTAATAACTCATTCAGAGTTGCTTCTTACAGAAAAAATATCAGAGGATAATAGTAGATGAGTAAATGGATTCAAGGGTACTGAAGAATGCTCCAGTTATTTTCAATTTCTAAATATGGAAAATACAACCCAAAAACACAAGAAGGTGACTATTCATTGTACCCAATTTTCTGTAGTGGGTGGGCAACAATCTGAGGACTCCCTTTATATTCTAAAAATCCCCTCAAGGAGCTACTTAGAATTACCTAGTGTATGTCTAATTTATCCACTTTGAAACTGTAGTAATTTGTATTTCTGGAAGCTACAGGATTTATTGATTTCAATTGAAATTCTTATAGGATAATATCTCAGCTTCCTCAAAATGGTTTTAGATTTTTAAACACAAAACATTTGCCTCTACATTTATTTGAGGGAAATGTGATGATAAACTACTTATGTATGAGGTTGCACAGTCCACATAATAATTTTTTTTCTTTTGGATCTATGAGATTTGAAGCAGTGCCTCAAAGGAGTATGAATTTGAAAGTTCCATTTGATTCCCCTGATTCAAATTAAATGGGAATTCTGTTCCTGGCACCATGAACAAACTCATGCCACTTGTTCAAAGGGTTCCTTTGTCACTTCATAGCAAGTGAGTTTCTTCATCGTGTGGAATATGATTTTAGGCTTTCTTAATAATGATATTCTGGTTGGTTTTTCAATCTTATGCAGACTCATGGATCTCTGGAGTATCTCTAAGGCTAAGAGACTCACTCA
This sequence comes from Puccinia sorghi, assembly GCA_001263375.1. Lineage (NCBI taxonomy): Eukaryota > Fungi > Basidiomycota > Pucciniomycetes > Pucciniales > Pucciniaceae > Puccinia > Puccinia sorghi. Next base: position 9,539 of record LAVV01013305.1, read on the forward strand.
TTTATTGTATTCAAGCCAAAACAAGCCTGATAACATTGTTAACCTTAAACATAAACCATTATTCCACCGCGCTAGGAAGGTGTGGAATGATGATTAATTAGTAATATGATTACATAATTAAAGTTTGTGAAACCTGAGTGGAGCGGGGTGTCACATATGCACACTAATTTGTCAGGTAACTCTGTACAGTCTTTCTGTGTATCTCAGTTCAACAATGTGCCTGGGAGGTTGACCAATATTCAAAAGGTAGAATTTAAATTTTAAAATCACACAAAGGAATCGAGTTCAACTTGTCGAATAACCAAAAGATAAGATATGAAGCCCCTTTTTGAGAGATAAGTCCCATTTCTGACTAGGAATTTTTGACCAACAGTCGCAAAATTCAATGTTTCAGTTGTCTTAGACGTTCTTGCCACTTTTGAAACAAGGAAACTATGTTAGATTGGTGTATTCAGCCCCTGCAGATTTCTATTCTTAAATTTTGAGTTGGGCCTCTTTGAGGGTGGCCGGCTGCGTGCCTGCCGCGCTATGCGCGTCCGGCCCGTTTGATGCCCGCCGCAGACTCGAACCGCTTTCCACAAACCTGATCGTTCGTTCGCAGTGCCGGCTTAGTCTGTAACTGGTAAGCTTTTTTCTTTGGTTAGAAAATTAGAGGCTAATTGCTTCGGAAGTTGATTAAATGAAGCTTGCTTCCCTTTGAATAATTTTTCCTCCGTTGCAGATTGTAGTTGGTCCATCATGTCGTCGGAGCAGGATTTACGTCAGATTCAGGAAACAGAGATCGAGGCGTTACGCGGTTCGCTCATCATTTTTGATTGATTTCGGTCTTGAAGAGGATATCGAAAATACTTACGCCCAAATGCTACATTTTCAGCCATATTCTGTGAGGACTTCGAACAGATTCGCACGCGTTCATCCATCAAGGTACGAGGTCTATTACACTTGGATCATAGATAGTTTCATAATTCTACTTTCGCTGACATGTGATACCCTTGCACGCTACCCTGCCGCTGAATTGCTAGACTCTTGCCACTCCTTTTGAATTCAAACTCAAGATTCGTACGGAGGAAGTCGAGCTGCAAGATCGAGTCAGGATTGACTTACGTGTCAGGGGAGTTAACTTCACATTTCCTTTAGTGATGGGAACCTTTTCTCATGTTAATCAAGGGTGGGTTGTGATTTAACAACTCATGTAGGCTTCCTCGCCTGTATCCTACTATTCGGCCCACGTTAGTACTGGAGAACGCGATTGGAATTTCTCAGGCGCAGCTTTCGGAACTTCACGAAGAATTGAGCTCTAAGACCTCCCAGCTCATCGGCTCTGAGATGCTGTACGAACTTGCGACCTTCGTGGCCGGGTTTATTACTGAGCACAACGTGGCTGTCACGTCTATTCATCATCCATCACTCATCGAGGAAAGGGTGACCCGAGCAACCGAAGTTGAACGGCAACAACGACTAGCCATTGAAGCCGAGAAGGCTCGTCAATCTACACTAAAATCCTATGAAGATCTTGAATTGGCTCGCCAAATCCAAAAGGATATAGATATCAGACACGAACTCCTGAAGCGCGAGCGAGAGAAAGCCAATGTCCACACAGCTAATACCATTGATATTACCACACCGGCTGATGGTATAACGCGGCTGCCATTCGGGAGTATCCTCGAGATTTCACTCCCATCCGGTCCATTAAAAATACAAGTTGGCTTTGAAGCCCTCGATGTATTACCCCTAGGGAGCGTCTATAATGTTCAGGTATCCAACTTTGGGCCGGCCCAATTGATTGTTGTTCATCCACATGGTCGATATTATCACAGTAATCCAGGCCAGAAGATGCTATCGAAAGTGGCTAGTGACCTAAATACCCTACGTGATATAAATGACCCCCATGTCCAATCAATTTATGGATCTGAGCTCGCAGAAACCAAGTTATCGATAATAAGCGAACCGCTCCCTACGAATTCGGTGCGTGATGTATTGAATCAGTGCGGTCCTTTCGAACTAGAAAAGGCCTTGGATTGCCTCGAACAAATCTTGGGCGGACTAAGGGCTGTTCATGATGCACACCTTGTGCATAGAGGTGCCAAATCACTCTTGTACTGAGAATTGTGTTAGCGTCTAGCTGAAATGGCTTTTCTTCCTCTGATCAGGAATCAAACCAGAAAACGTCTTTATGGTGACTGCCAAAGATCGAAACAAGAAAGCTGTATTCAAACTCGCCAACGTCTCATGGTCGCAAAGACTTTGGGACTTGTGCAAATCCAACCCATTTTGCGACCTTCCTCAGGACTCTCCTCCACCAGATCTATGGTAAAGCTCTTGTTTTGCCAGTGACCAGAAATTTTTAAGTCCTCGTAGGTTGATACTGTCTGTTTCTTTTCTCTTTTTTTTTTTTTTTTTCTTTCTCGGCGAACTGTCATGGCAAAGGATCCACCCCAGTAAGCTAAGATTCCCCTCTCTCAATATGACCATGACACTGTTCTGATTTTGTATCTACTCTGGCCATGTGAAACTCTCTTCAGATACACTTCGAGATCCATTGGCTTATGACAGGGAGCGTGATATGTTCGATCTTGGGATAACTTTTGCTCAAATCCTTCGTGGCCAACTTTGGCCCAAATGGAACTCTCCAGCCGCATTTCTTCAAAGCTGTGAGTAAAATCCGCTTCGATAAATGTTGATCTCCGTGGATTGAGGAAAGTTAACGCGATTTTCCGATGTGATCCATGGGCCAGTGCCAGCTGATTATCCGTCAATCTGTCGAGAGCTGCTGGGAAGCTTGCTCCTCGCCAGCAAGAGAAACAATGTACAACAGCTCTTGGATAAGCTGTCCAATTACAGAAGAATGGCAAAAAAAAGTATTTAGCCGCTTATAAACTTCCTAATGAAACCAGCTGATTTTAAAAAAACCCGCGTTGTTGCAGCGTACCCATCGACAGCACGCCCCTTATTACAAACCGATAATTGGGAAAAAACAACTGAACCTGTCGTTCCGCATGGAGTGTTTTGGCAACCCCAGGGGGCAACTTACTCTCGATACAGAAATGACTTCGAAGAAGTAGAATTCTTAGGTGTGCAGCCTGCTTGCGAATAAGCACCCGGACACTCATCGTGTTTGGTTTGGGCGTTACAGGGAAAGGTGGCTTTGGCGAAGTTTTAAAGGCTCGAAACAAGCTTGACAATCGATTCTATGCTGTAAGCCAGCCTGTTCTCGTTTCCGAATAGATCAGAAACTTGGATTGAATTGTTTTTATGACTGCCTCGACATTAGATAAAAAAGATTTCCCTTCCGATGGATCCGCGAGAAGAGACCAAAATTCTGAGGGAGGTTACCATTCTTTCAAGGTCCGTCGTCCTTTTGATATTTAATGCTTGGCACTTTCTGTTCTCATGAGGATGTCCTTCAATCAGGATGTCCCATCCGCACATTGTGAGATACCATGCATGTTGGATAGAGGCAACTACCCTGGCGCCGCGCTCTTCCAATTCAGAATTCAGTCAAATCAGTAGTGATTTTCAACAACCCCAAGCACCATCCGATGGACGTCACTCGTATTCTCACTCAAGCTCAGATAGCGAGAGCGAGAGCGACGACTCTCAATCTTCCCATACTAGTAGTAGCGTTGATGGCGGTGACAGTGCTACAATCCACGACTTCCATCTCGGGCTGGATGACATGGACTTCTTATCCATTCATCACGACACCTCAATGCCCAGCATTCGATTTGGAGATGCCAGTCCATCGCAGTCGAAATGCAAGACAAAGCCCACAGGTAGGCCGGCTCATAACGATGCTTCGCCGTCTCCTAGCCAAGAGTCTCAGGAGACCGACAAGCCTCTGCTAAGAAGAATGCGTTAGTGCTTTTTGCTTTATTCGCAAGAAACGCTTATATTTGCAGTCACTGACATATTTCATAGTTTTCATGCGTACGTGTATTCTACACGAAATGTCTCTCCCAGGTTTCGTTTGCACTTATATTTCTCTTTTTCGCTAGAGATGGAATTCGTTGACAGGTGAGCAAGTTTATTGTTTCTTCTGTTGACAACTCGTGATGATCGTTAAAGTTTTTTTATTCAAAAGTCTTACTCTTCGAGAGGTCAGTGCTTGAATTGACTGAACACCTCGGGTTACAGCTTCATATTGCATATCAGAATAACCTAATGCTTCATCGCTTTTAAGGCAATAGACAAAGGCATCGAGAGCGATCGCCAGGTTTGGAGAATTTCCCGCCAAATCCTCTCTGGAATGGCGTACTTTACTTCTCTCCACGTCATTCATCGCGATTTAAAGCCCAGCAACATCTTTTTGGATGTCCAAGTGAGTGCCTAGGTGTGCTTTTTAACTCTCAGTCCCAAGCTAACATGAGATGAACGTCTTGGTTAACCTACAGGGAGAAGTTCGCATAGGCGATTTTGGTAAGTGTTTGTTCAGAAATCCAAGCCTAAACATTTATTGATAAAGGCCTTTTTTAGGGTTGGCCGTGAACCAAAATGTGGCGGAGGTGGAAGGGTCATCTGGGCCAATGCCCACGAGTGCAGAGCTCACTTCAGGCGTTGGGACTGCTCTCTACATTGCTCCCGAAACTATCGAGGCTCGACAGATAAGAGCCAAACATCTAGAGAAGATTGACATGTACAGTTTTGGTAAGTTGATCTGTTTCATAATCACATCTGATGGCCAGTCTTCCTGTGGGCATCTGACGACCGAATTCCAACAAACTGCCAGGGATTGTTCTGTTTGAAATGTTTCACCAGATGGATACTGTTCACGAACGCATTCAAATTATCAAGGATTTAAGGAGTGCAGAAATCAAGTTTCCTCCGAGCTGGGATGACGAACCAGATGGTGTCAAGACTAGGTTAGTGGTAAAATGTATGCATTCAGAAGACGGAAAAGTTGAACCTGACGAAAGTTTTTCCTTCCTTTCAAGAATTATTAAATGGTGCCTTAATCATACGGCGGAACTTAGGCCTTCCCCAACTGAACTGCTGAAAAGCAGCTTATTTCCCCCTCAGCCCGAAGATGAAAATATTGAAGAAATAACCCGACTTATTTCCCGGCCAGACCACGCGATGTTTCGACCTTATCTTGCCTCCTTGTTTGACCAACCCTTGCCTGATCGCATGTCTGTACAGACACCACATTTCTATTCTACCAGCAAAAGCTGAAGCTATCTTGCTCCTTTGCAGTCGACGGGATTTCACTTACGACTTCCACACGGCCGATACATCTCAAAAGATCTTGGACAATCCATTCCGGACGTTAATCTGCGATCATTTGACTGAAAAATTTTGTCTACGAGGTGCTGTCAACGTTGAAAGTCCTGTACTAGTACCCTATACAGACATCGACAACCCTTCCTTGGTGAAACTTCTGGACACCGAAGGCACCGTTGTAACCTTGCATTTTGATGCCACAGTCCCCTTTGCTAGGACCGTGGCAAGGGATGAGTCTCTTGTAAGATTGAAGAGGTTAGACTGTCCAGCAGCTCAGGACAAATGATGGTCTTCGAATGATACAACCAGGATTTTCCTAATAAAATCCTCTTCGAATGATGAATCCTGACCTGCATGATACCTTATCCATAGGTTCAGCCTATCTCCCATGTATCGTCAAAATCCGGCTGGAGGCCAGCCAATCACAATACCCGTTGCAAGCTATGACATTGTTTCTCCTACTCGGACTTTGGCGGCTGAATCAGAGTTAGCTTTTTTTTTTGGCTATCTATCTGGGGCAGAAGCATGTGCTAATCGTGTGCGAATTTCTAGAATATTGCAGCTTACTGGTAAGTCTCTCCATTCTTTCCTTTAGTGTGTTTCCCCGGCATCAAGAGCAAGCGCTATGGTTCTCCAATTTTCCGGCTCTATCAGTCCCACTGACAACAGTCATTTCAGATGATGCTCTTCGCGTGCTTCCTCTAGGAGGATCGTGTGAGCACGTATTGAGCCATAATAAGCTATGGGATGCGATCTTTTTAGATGTACCTTCCCATCAACGCACGACATTGCAAAAAATGATCAGCAGTTACAACGCATCAACTTCGTCAAGTTGGTCTGATTTATCGACTGAGCTGGTCAATAGTAGCCTATCCCAAGCGACTCTAGACAGCATCAAAAAGAACTTTGACATTCGAGGTATGTTGTGGCGGCTTCATCAACTCGTCTCCATTTTTTGGCTTAGTCCCCCCTTGGATCACCGATGCTGACCTTAATATAAATTCAGGGAACTTCGATGTAAGTTACCTTCCAGCTATTTCGCGGGTGACTAAAGGAATTAAGTAATGGCTTTTTCCAGCTCGTCAAAGCTCACCTACTCGGTCCTGTCTCTCCGTGGCACAATAACTTGAACGTTCAACAAGCATTTGATGACTTGGAAGTAGTCATCAAGTACGCTAAATTGCTGGGCATGCAAGGGTCTATTATTATTTGGCCACTACTGGTCCCTCAACACCGCGACAACTCAAATGGCGTCTTTTTTAATACCTGTGACACGCGCAAAGGAAAAGTGCTGGCAGCTGGTGGAAGGTGAGCATCATGTTGCTTTGCCTTTTCTTTTCTTTACTCGACTGAACCAGAAACTTTGCCCCCCCCCCCCTCTAGATTTGACGGTCTTGTTCAGAAGTTAGTTGCTCCGGGACTTGGTCAATCTCAGTTGCGAAGCCATTTGGTCAGCGTGAGCCTGCATGTTTCGCGTCTCAGTCTTGCAGTTGCTCGACACGCGCAGATATCAAGCCCGGCGTCTTGGATGCCACGAAGATGCGATGTATATGTTATGTCTTTCGCACCCGGCTTACTCAAAGATAGATTAGAGGTAGTCAGAGAATTATGGACTGGTGGGATTAGTGCAGACCTGGTGAGTGGTTTCAAGTTGGAATGTTTTGCATCCATTCCGGCCAGTCCAATCAACCTGATATGACAAATGCTGACTAATTTCAACGCTGCAATAGATGTACGATGGAGAGACCCAATGGTCATCTCCAGAGGCAGTTCTACAAAGCTGCCGGCGCGAAGGAATACTCTACGCAATCATTGTCAAAGCCCCAAACCCGTATAAGGGTCAAGTTGTGAAGGTTAAGAGTTTATCTCAAAAAACAGAGTACGAAGGTTCGTAGTTGTAGTTGCCCCCTCCCCCTCCCTGGTTTACTTGATCGAAAAAATGATTTTGTTTTTACGGTACGATGTGCAGTCCCTCTTCGGGAACTATCTACTTGGCTAGAAGATGCCCTGCAAGAGCATGCGCGCTCCGAATCAGGAAACAATAGCTTAAAAGGCTTACATGAGAATCACGTCAGAATCAACCAGAAAGCCAAGTGGAATGCAGCTCATCCAAGTCCTGCCATCGAGTTATCATCCCCAGGGCGCGATTATTTCCTCGTCTTACCAACAGATGTCTCCAGGAGAACTAAGCACAAAAGTAGACAAGCTGTGTACGAAAGGGGTACGTACTTTGTTTTGTGTTTTGAACTTAGCAGTGATCGATTATTCACGTGGAAATATACTTTTCATTCCTCTTTCTCGTCACTCGTATTGACTTTGCCCAGCTTTCGATGCAATCAGTGAGAAAATCAAATCTTTGCCTGATGTGCCAACATGTAAGCACTTGTTTCGTTTTGTTCTGTTTTCATGTTAGAAATCTACGACGGCTGATGATTTTATTGTTATCTCGTCCTTCATTCTTGTTCCAGTTGTCTTGGATTTGGAAGATCCGCCATTCAGTAAACTATGTCAAGATCCTACATGGATCGAATCCGAAGAGGTTTATCGTAAACAAATAGTGGACTTGGTGCCTACTTCAAGAAAAGCTTACTTATGGGAGATCCGACATTCAATTATAGACTACTGTTTTAAACATCATTCTACAAAAAATCTCTGGACCTTTAGCTTGAGGACGAACCAATGTCAACTTTTAACTATCCCGTAATCCTTTTCATTCTTGCTCCTAAAGACATTCTGATCAGGATGCTGCACAATTTGAAAGGATCGAGGGCCTTACTAGTGATAAAAACAAGGTTAGGACCAACAGAGGAATAAAGTGGCCGACAAGACTGAGATCCTGTCTGCACACGGGTTAATCCGAATCATCATATCCACAATTGAGGTCAGTACGGCGCAGATCAAAGCAGCTCGCAAATCGACCGCTAGTCACAGGTGTTGTTCAGCGCTAGTGCGGGCGTTTCAAAACTTCCGCTTCCGGCTGGCAATGCCATCCCCTGTGGACTCGAGCTTATGAAAGCGTCTCTAGCCTCTCTGGCGACAGAGCCCCGTAGGGCCTCTGTCTCATAGAGAGGCTGACGACTAAGACTGGAATTTTGGCCTGCATCCTGGCCGGGTTGGCTGCATAAACATGTTTTCCGCATTTAACCCCATTTTCCACCGCACCCCGAGGGCCAATCCCACCGCCATGAAGACCATCTTGTAGCTCGGTTTCTTGCGGTGATTTTTCCCTCTTCACATTTTTTCTAACTCACCGAAGTTGCCGTACCCATCCTCTCAAAACCTCTCTTGCTGCCCCCTCCCCAGTTAACCTCGCGTATCAAGAATAAAGCCGATTTTCTGTCCAGGAGCAGGGGCACGAGACAGGGTGTGAGGAGGAGATGAATTGTTTTTTTTTGTTGAGAAAATCCGGAGAAACCGAGAATACTAGTTTGAATGTGAAAACAAAATAAATCCCATGGGGAACAAAGACGGCGGGTGACATTCCCATACAGAATCTTAAATTATTTAATGTTATCTGGTCATATCATCAAACCACCCACCCAATATAACACCCCAGCTCACCTGGTATACCCTCCAACAATACCACAAGTCTCAACCAAGTGCATAACCCTGCAGACATTTGGAAATCAATTCCAAGCCCAGATGGTTGAATCCGGTCTCACAGTCAAATCCAACAAAAGATTGAAGAAACGCACTCTTTGGACAGTATCTCAGAGGACATTGAACCGCCAAAAGGAAGACTGGGGACTAATTTGAATTGGCTCTCAGCAAGCAGACAATCTGGAAGAAACAATTACAACCTACTTCAACAGAGGCCTCACAACAGATTTGCCATGCTCTTACAACAAGCCATAACTACACCCAGTCCTTGCAAAGCCTCAAAAGAAAGCTAAACACAATGAATCTTTCAAGACGCACCAATGACCTTGACTCCCAAAAGGTAGACGTAGAGACAGTTGTATCCTGTATGATTGAGATTCATCAAACACCCAAAGGACGTAATGTTGGTTACCGGAAGATGAAACAACTTCTGCAGACCAAGTTTGGCATTTCGGTCCACAAG
>LAVV01013316.1:0-10475 GCA_001263375.1 Puccinia sorghi
ATAAGGTGAAGTATATTTTTTTTTTTCGTTTTTGCTATTTTTGTAGGTTTTTGGGAGTTTTAGCGCGACGACTCCCATGAAGCAGTATGGAATTGGACGGACGACTCCCAACTTTGACGTTGGCTACGTCGTGGGAGTTGTTTGACCAATTTTTGGGAGTCGTTTTCCCAAGGCCCTATATATCTTGCAATTTCAGGTGCATTATTGTTTTTATTGTATTATTTATTTGCATCAAGGCTTGTATGTTACCCCAAAAAAACGTATATCATGTGGGAACAGGTGAATTTATAATTATTCTGAAATTGGGTTGTAGTTGGTGTGGGAGAAGAGTTGGTAGGGTTTTTGACTTGATAGAAGAGCTGCAGAAAGTAAGTATATTTGGCTTGCCTTCCAGATTGATCCTTTCTCAGGTTTGACATCACAGATGTAGTAGTGCACGTTGGCCCATGAGAGTTGGTCAGATTAGCACAATCTGCAACATCTGCGGCTGGTGAAGCAATGAATGGTACCATGGATGAAGGTCTGAATCACAGGAAGATAAATCAAGGCAACCCCAAAGTCTCAAAAGTCTGCCATCACACCACAAGAAATTCTTGCAATTTCCACCCTCACACATGCTGCTTTCACTGCAAATACTTTTGCATTCTCAGGGACTTGGCCGGGGCCAATGGAGCATGTCGCGGGGAGATCTAGCCGCCAGACTATCCGCGCAAAATTGAAGGATAAAACACAGGTCCCACTTTTGGGTGCTCAGGCTGCGCGCGCACTTCGCGCGCAACTGGCCCAGTGCGGGCACGACGATATGCAACAGGAGTGTATGCAATACGGAGGCCCAAACAGCCAATTATCCTTTTTTTTTTCAGCCGGAACATCCGTGTGTAGAAGAACCGAGAGGTTTATCGAAGTTCTTGACGCCAGGGCAGAAGACAGTCGACGGATCGCAGAAGAGAAGGACTCGAGCGAGCCAATTCACTAGAGCCAACACAGACAAACACAATAGGGAAACAGGCCCGACGGAAAGAATCTCAACGGGGGAGCGAGAAATAGTCGAAGCAACATCGTCGTGTATTAGCCATCAAGATGTCAGGACGCGGCCGAGGATTCTCTGACCGCGGCGCACGCGGTCGTGGAGGCGGTGGTGGTTTCCGTGGCGCACGTGGCGGCTTCGGCGGCGGCTTTGATAACGGACCTCCGGCTGAAGTTCTTGGTCGGTCCCCCCCCCCACTGAATATACCTTTTGCGTCTTTCAATGCATATTGACTAGTTGCATTGCAAAAATTAATCCTCCATGGATCATTGCTTACCTTTTTTTTTCTTTGAAACAACCACAAAAAAAAGAGATGGGATCGTTTGTCCATGCAGTCGAAGGAGAAATGCTATGCACATCGACGAATGGATCGAAAGTGAGCAGCAGGGTAATGCCAGGGCCAAAGAAGCAAGCAGACTAACAAAAAAAAAAAAAAACAGGTACCGTACTTCAACGCCCCGATCTACCTAGCGAACAAGACAACGATAGGAAAAGTGGACGAGATATTAGGGCCGATAAACGAGGTGTATTTCACCATCAAGATGGGCGAGGGCATGCTGGCCAGCTCCTTTTCCCCCGGCGATAAGGTCTTTATCGCCGGAGATAAGCTCTTACCCATCGAGCGTTTCTTGCCCAAGCCTCCCGGCGAAAAGGGTCCGTTCAACTGATTTCCTTGCACTTTTTTTTAAATCTCATCAATATACTCAACTTCTTCGTCTCTGCTTTTCCCTACAGTTCCCAGAAGAGGCGGAGGGGCTCGCGGAGGTCGTGGAGGAGGAAGAGGAGGAAGAGGAGCGCCTCGGGGAGGAGGCGGGCGAGGCGGGCCCAGAGGAGGCAGTCGAGGATTCTCGCGCGGCGGTGGTGGTGGGGGAGGACGAGCATCCTTTCGAGGTGCTGGGGGCTCGCGCGGCGGTGGATTCCGAGGAGGAGGTGGAGATCGTGGTGGTGGCTTCCGAGGTGGGGGAGGACGCGGTGGCAGGGGCCGGGGGGGATATTAATACGCTTGTGCAATTTCACCCAACAAACAACTCAAGCAGAGCTCAGCTGGCTGCAATGCCAACTCGAGCTCAGTCACTGTTTCACTATCACCCTGCCATCTGTTCGGTGTCAGAGCCGACAGTGGTAAGTATTCCCAAGCCCATTGGTCCGCAGTTGGGACAAAGCCATCTCCAAAGGGTCACTTCCTCCAAAAGACTCAGCAAAGCCTTAAGCCCTTTGACCGGGACTCTCTAGTCCGCCAAGTGGTTCGCATGAGGAATGAAGTATGCATTGCTTTCAACGGTCGAATACAGAGAGCCAGACCAGTGATCAAGAGAGCAAGATTTCTTTTTTTGAATCCTATGTCAAGAGACCGCTCAGTAAAGGTCAAGGAGCACAAGGCCCCACCTGGTGGAGCGCTAGGATTTCTTAAGCCTCCGTGGTTGCTGGGGGGAGTTGGGTAGTGAGCAAGGTCTAGAAAAGGCCAGGATTAACATCCCGATGATCCAACCATGCCCCAGCATGAACCCGATGCTGCTCAACCATACCTGCCGGAATCGTGGCTCGCCTAGGAACTCTAATTTGTAAGCTTGCGATAACCAAATCGCCTTGAGGAATAAGCATTCAGAACCAAAAAAATAAATAAATAAATAAACATCAACCATCAGCTTCATATAATTCTTTCAAAAAAATAGTAGGATTTGAAGTCTGTACTTGAGTTGAAACCCAGATGGTTGTCACGCTGATCCATTCGAACCTCGTGAGTTTGATTTCTTTTGCCAAGAGTGGAATGAACCAAAGGTACCACATGAAATACTTAGATTGTGAACGAGGAGGTTAGAAAGAGGAACGCGAGAGTTTGAGGGCGTGTGTGAGTCAAGAGGGGGGGGGGACTGACCTGAGAAGTGACGACTTTATTGAAGACGACAAAGACGTAGGTCTGGATAAAGCAAGCAAAGGGCAGGTGCTGCTTTCCATAGTAGAAGCCGAGGGCTAGACTGAGGCTCATCTGGGGAACGAAGCTGACAAGCGGATGTTGCAGGAGGGCCAGAAGGGTGGAGCGCTCCTTGAGGGTCGAGGTGAAGCTTAGATATATCGGGTAGAAGTAGGGCGAGAAGTTGTGCCGATGGTCTTGTCGACTCAGATGGTACAGGTAGCTCGACTCGATGAACTCGTGTCCCCATCTGTTGATCATGATAACATGACCAAAAACAAAACAAAACAATAATCAACAATCAACTGGCAATTTGAATATGATATTGAATTTTATTTTACTTACATGATGTACATCAAGAGGTTGAGGAGTGAGAATGTGGTCAAGCTGATCGCTCCAAAGCGGAATTGAGAGCTGTTGATAGAGAGCCAGCCTTGTGTTGGATTGCTAAGTCGATTCCAGATGGCGGTAGCATAGATGAAGGGATATATCTTGAGATGGACGGCGAGACCGAGGAGGCAGGCAGCGGAGTCCCAAGAGGAGCGTTGGGCGGAGTACAAGAAGCCGATGACGACGAGACCCAGTAAGGATTCGCTGGATCCTCTGGTGGAGATGTTGATGACGAAAGGGTTCAATAACCACACCAGTGTGACCAGTTTTGCATGAGAGGAAGACTGTGGATGAGGCGGGAGACGGTAGAGCAGTACACCGATGAGCAAGTCGGCCAGCCCGAAGAGCGCTTTCCCCCAGCATGGATGGAGCAGGTGGTTGGGCGTGAGGATGAGTGCGAGAAGAGGGGTGTAGCGATAGGTTGCCCGATCGTACGGCGATCCCAGCCAGGATGATGATGTTCCATTCCTGTTGGATGCGGATGTCAGGATGGCTCGTGCAGCGTCGGAGAAGACCTGATAATCGATGTCCGTATACTTCAACGAGGAACGACTGTCATGATACACCGAGTATACGATTAAGCCCAATCGCAGCACGAATCCTGGTATCAGTCCGAAGAGAATGAACTGGTTAGCCATCACTCCTGCTTCATGGATGGGAAAGGTGTAAACTGGGAAGAAGTAGTTGAAATGAAAATATGCTCACGCTGAATAGTCAAGAGGAACAACGCTCAAGCGAAGATACTTCAAGACTCTTTCTTACTATCACCAACTTCCTTGCGACACTCCACCTGCTCACTCCAAGTCAACATGATCAACGATACACAGAGTCTGAGCTCCCTCTTCCCCGGACAAACTACATACTCAATTGGCCATCAAGAGTTACGATGATCGGATTGATAGTTGACTCAGTAAAAGTTCAGCGCGGTTGGGCTAGAGGCTTATTGACCAGCAGCACGGGGCACTGCGAGTGCGGCGGAGGTCGAGTGTCCCGGCGCTTTGAGGGCACCTGACTTCTCTGACATTCTTGCTTCTTGTCTTGACTCAATTCCATCCCTCTCAGTTTGGTGCCCCCTGGTCATATCCAGTCTCAAAGGGCAACTAGATCGCCAGGAAGAGGAACTCAACTCGACATTATATATCATTCAATAAAAGGCAAACTTGCCGCTTCAACTATTCATCATCTATGGTACTATCCTACTGTCGGGAAACAGAGACACTGTGGATTACAGATGTAAAAGAACAAAAAATGCAAGCCGTATAACCAACCATTCATTATACAACACAATCAATGGGCTTGTATGTCGGCTAAGACCTCTCGAGAGATTTAGAATGATCATGTCGCAAGTTGGAATCAAGTAAAAACCACAACGGAATGATACAACTACCAGAGAATGCCGTTAATACAAAAGGCAATAACAAAGAGATAAAATAAAAACCAAAAATCAAGTCATATGATCCGCTGATGAAAGGCATATAATTTTGTCATCAGTTAGTTTGCTCTAGTTTGTCCTTGTGACGAGAAAGCATCAAAGGAGCCTCACATTAACCTGAGTGTTTTGAGCATTCAACCTAGCCTTCGCCTGTTTGTAGGCCTTGAGTGCTCCGGATTATCATCTCTGTCCCTTTGAGTCCTCCTACCAAGGACGCCATACAAGTGTTTGCTTGGTTGGGGAGGGGTTCCACGGCCTTGAGTGAGGACTTTACTCTTGTTGCGAAAGACCAGCGTCCAGACCCTGGGGTGTCGTTGAGCGGGAGCGTCTGACCAATATCTTGGGTTGAACGGACTGATGGCCTTGTACCAATCCTTGGCGCGTCGGGAATGAAATGCTTCGCGCGGACGTGGTGCTCGCTCAACCTGCTCCTCTCCTTTGTTTGAAAGCATTCCCCAGATTTGTGATCAGGGTTATGTCCGCCTTCCTGTCATGCAAGCTCAGGCTGCCAACAACCTACCTGCAGGTGTTGTCGGAGCATCTTGACTGGCACCAGCCACAGGCTCATCATGACCAGGAGAGGCTTGGGCTGAGTGGATGGAGGGATTGTCAGTGTCTATTCGGGAATAGTATGTGTTGTCAAAAGGCTGAAAATACCAGATGTGTCTGGAGGAATGCCAATGGAAGCGAACAGCCTACCTGTAGGTGTCCTCGGAGCATCTTGACTGGGGCCAGACACCGGCTCAGCATTACTAGGAGGGGAAGAACCTGAATGTATGGAGAGCAGCTCAGTTTCGGTTCATGAAAAGCGCTCTCAAAAGGCTGAAATGCAAATGAGATAGATACATGATGTGCCTGGCGGAGTACCGAGGCAAACTTGTACTTGTTGGAGCGGAACCGACATGAGGATTTCAAGCGCTACAAAGAGCGTCGGTTCAAGAGGATACCGAGGTTAGCCTGCTGTGGTGGGTGCAGCTGCAAAGTCTATCTCGCCCAAAGTAAAGCTACCTTGAGCGAGCAACGGGTCCTGGACTTGGGCAGCAACTCCCTCAGAATTCCGGCTTCCCTCCATCGTTGATCGTGTCCAAGAAAATAGGAATTACAGATAGGATAAGTTACAGATGGGAAGATAGAGAGGCTAAATATGGGTAGTTGACAAGTCAGTTACAAATGATTCCGGTCCTTTTTTTAATTATTTTAAGCTTGCCGTTATGAGAATAGCGATGAAGAGGGTCATACCTGTAGGAAGCGGAGGGGGGGGGATGGAGGCGGTTAAAAGTGGAAGAAGACAAGACTGGAAGGGAGCAAGAAGGGCGAAAGTGGTGCTTTTATATGTTCTGAGGGGGTGGGGGGAAGGGTATGCTGCAACAATCGCTCAGCCAAATTTCCGCCGCTAAGGAAGGAGAATAAATATAAAGCCCTTCAACTATCCCCGATGCACCTTTGTTGAGCACGGCTGAGACTGGCCGAGGAGCGGTCAAATTGACAAAGGTAATTCCACCGGCCGGTTCTGTGCACAACCATCCCCTCCAAAAAAACAATGAAGCTGCTATCGTTGTTCAGCAGTTTTATGAGTGTAGCTTGCTCAGCAGTGTCGATACACAAACGATAGAGCTCAACATCTATCATAGGCAAAAACAAAGGAGTATCTTTGGCACCTTCTGTCATGTAGGCTCATCAGCAAGCAGAACATCAATCTCATCAGGGGGCTCTCTCTTTGCTAGAGTGAAAAAAAAGTAATCTGCGTGATCTTAATTGGTGTTCATTACATGATCCACATGCGTCACTCCCTCCCATAGCAAAAGGGACGTGCTTGAATATTCTGTTTGCCAAGGCTATCATCATTTGATGTTTTTTTAGCTGTATTCTCGGCTTGAATAGGACACTACTCTATGTGAGCAGATGCAGAAGGAGCCCAGTGGAGTGTATTTGAACATAACACACGGAGTGCGGGAAGTAGGTCTGAAATCTCACCAGGCAAGGCTTCATGGGGACATCGATTAGAGTGGGGCACCAGTAAGACTATTGCCAACCCTTCCACACATGTGGCTGGGAGAGACTGAGGGCCCCCCGACTGCAGTTATTATATGAATAAGACCCAGTTCGGAGTGTCGGGGAAGTGTGTATCATCACGTTCCATCTCAGTCAGGATTTGCAAGAGAGTTCAAAGAACTCGCCGGGGTGAATGCATCACAGTCCATTCATCTCCAAGGCACACATCCTGAATCATTAATGTTGATGACATCAGGGCTCTGTTCCCAGCCAATCATTGATCTTTCGAATACTGACCCCGCAACGAACCAGTCTGTCTCAATCTCCATCGGGGGGAGACCTCATCATCATCATCATCCCCCGCAAAGCTGGCGCAAGCAAGAAAAAACAAGCAGGACCATCATAGGTTTGACTTGGGATCATCAGTAGTCTACAGTTTTTTTTTTTTTTTTTTTTTTTTTGACGATACCGGCGATGATATTTGTGGACGAAGAGAGATTTGCATCCTTTCCTTATGTTGCAAATCGCCCGGGAAGCATATCGACGGCTTAATCACGAGATGTGCAAGTATTCCTACCAGACCATCGTTGTCCTCCCTAAACGTCCCATGCATCTCTGCTCCTTGTGAGCCGAGCCCACCAAGTTTACTGCATTACTGCACACTCTCCTACCCACAAAGAAGACAAAACTGGAATTTTGGTAATCCGTCATTCTTGTGGGACTTGCTCATTAGGCTCTCAATAGATTATTTGCTGATCATATCTAAAACTATCATAGGTACTCTTCTGACCTGTACCCTGGGATGTTAAATTTTCTCTTGCAACTGTTGCCCCAATACTCAGAGTCTATCCCATGAAGTAGGCGGACTCAATTGTGATACATAGAATTCTTCCATACTTCGCATAACGCCATGAAGTATCCTCCCACCTCCTATCCGTCCCTGTGATGGTGAGGAGAATTGGGGATGATGTGTGGTCTCAAGCTCAATTGTCATAGGAGTATGCGGAATCTCACAATTCCATACCCAACATACTTCTATGTATGACGATTGATTCCGCCTAGTTTATTCACACTAGTGCCCCTCCAGTTTCCAGCTTTCCTTTTTTCTTCTATCTTTTTCGTGCATGCACCATGCATGAAAGAATGAACCAATGATGGGGGTTGCATGGGTGTTTCCCACAGGAACAAAAACCTGACTCGCCATAAAGGGAACACATAGGTGTTGTGCAAGACCCAAGTAGAAATCACAGAGAGATCAGAAAGGTTCATGGAATCACTGGTTGAAACTAGCCCTGCTTGAAAAACTAAGCTGTTTAACTCTCCATCCTAGTCCCTCTGGTCTCCAACCAACAAGGCCAACAATGGTTGCTATTAGCTGACTTAATTTACACATACAGGGACCTTGGATTTATATTAAATAAATGGTTATATTGGAGTCACAATTAAGTAGGACAAGATCAACCAAGTGAGGATTTCTGGCAGTCTGTATTGGCTCTACCATACCAGAATTCCTCTGGTTCCAAGTTCTTTTTTTTTCTTTTGTGTGTGTGTGCATGTGAAACACACCTTAGTTGAAAAGGTAATTTGTGGCCAATGAAACTTGTTTGTCTCCATTGGAATGAAAGGGTGCTTTAAGTGACAGGATGAGGTTGCACCAATGCATGATTCTCACGTAATCAAATTCAATAGCAAATTATGACAAGATTCACCAGGGGACTTCATTCAAATTAAGCTGCTACTTCAATTTGAGTGTCAGTGCCCCCCCCCCCCCATCTCCTTCCATGAATAAAGCCTGGCAGAACCTCAATTGTGGGCTCAAAAATGGGCTCTAGGCAAATACCATACATGCAGCCGTCTCTTGCTCCAGGGCATTGGGTATGAACTACAATGAATGGTTTCAAATCAACCAAATCTGGCAACAATTCTTAAACCTGAAAAAAAGGCTTGCTCAACTGCCTTCAGTTGACATGCAGAAAGTCACAGAAAGATTCTGTTGTTACTCAAACATTTCTCCAAGAGTGATTCAACCAAGCTTTGATTAACAGTCAATGTGAAGACTACACAGTGACTGTGACACAATGTCTACTTATGAAGACAGGTGGGGTTTAGATAGCAGCTTAGCTGGAGCATGCTGCACGTCAACTTAATGCAGTTGAGCAAGTTGTTGCAGTTTAGGGGTAACATTTCTTCAAGAATCAGTGATACTTTTGAATAATTAGACTTTGGAAGAAGATGGCAAGGCTCAAGAGGCTGGGTGGAAGAGTGCTGTGAATGATGAAATGAAATTGGAGGAGGAAGAGGTAGTTGAAAGTGATTCTGAAAACTTCCTACTTGTCCAACCTGCAGAGGATTCATAAACTGGGTGTTTGATTTCAGATTTGTTCTTGTTTTTAAGTAATGCCTGTTTTCAAAAATTAAGTTGTGGTTCCTCTTGTAAAATAGATTTTTCTTTAATTACCTATTACCCTACCAATAAAAAATGGACTGTGCCTTCCAATTTCTTACAAGCTTGATCAACTTGCGGGTATAACAGTTGTAGAAATGATGATGGTCAACAACAGGCTGTTCTGGCCAAGACAAGCAGGTGAAAACAAAATACCTCTTGGTCACAGAATTTAGTATTAATTCTATTCAGTCTTGCTTCCTTGGGTTGGGGATTGAAATGAGTGATTGTTTATTGGTATGTTTGAAGGTGTGGTCACAAGGTAGTTATAACAGGTGCAAAATTAAGTTTTTTACAAAATTTTAACCATGTCATAAGTGTATAATGGTGTGCAGGTGTTGAAGTGTCTTATAATGGTTTCAGATTCTTACAAATGTGTAAGGGTCTCATAAATGTGTAAGGGCCATTTAGCGGAGGCCCAGTGGGATGTTGATGAAGTATCTGAAGTTTTCAAATTTCTCCCCTTACCTGTACTAAACCCTTGAAGCCTCTCTCCTGCACAGCTATGCAGTATGC
Source organism: Puccinia sorghi (assembly GCA_001263375.1). Lineage (NCBI taxonomy): Eukaryota > Fungi > Basidiomycota > Pucciniomycetes > Pucciniales > Pucciniaceae > Puccinia > Puccinia sorghi. The sequence goes on from LAVV01013316.1 coordinate 9,713, forward strand.
TTTCATTTTATTATTATTAATAGTCAGGTGTCTTATTATTATTTTATTTTCTCATGATGTCATTCTAAATCCCCATTGGGGGCTCTCTAGTTGTAACTTATGAAGCTTGATCTCTTATGAAAGTAATAATTCAGTCTTCCTCTATTCCACAACAGCCACCTTTGACTGAGTCCAACTTATCATCCTCATCAAGATGTTCTTCCAAATCTCACCCTCCTGAACTTGGCAGTAAACAGGGAAGGTATTCAGAAATTAGTCTATAAACCAGTGCCAAAAATAGTAGATGATGAACAACAAGATGTGGATGAGAACTACATAATGATGCTTTGAGGTACCAAAGACTCCTTACATGATGAAGAAGTACTGAAGGCACCTTGATTCATGAAACTTGGGTAAGAGTGCACTGTCCTTCTAACTGTGAGTTGCCACAATATTTGAACTGCAAAGTCTCATAAAATTGTAATTTTCACCTGCTGAAATTATTATTATTCAAATTAACCCTTCACTGCCAAAGAAACTTGCTTAACAGCCTCCATTTGACATGCAGCATGCTCCAGCCAAGCTGCCATCCAAACTCTACCTTTTTGCATATTTAGATTGTTTGGCACAGTGTTGTGATCCGGTAACCCCCTTTGGGGACTTGTCAGGGGTGTCCCAACTGGGGAGATTATCTCCAGCCTCCGCACCTTTGTACATCCCCCAGTTAGCAATCTATTATCTACAACCTTGGTCATCACATATTGCTAACTGTAATTTTTTTTTT
>LAVV01013327.1:54087-64559 GCA_001263375.1 Puccinia sorghi
TTTTTTTTTTTTTTTTTTTTTTTTTTTTGTCTTTTTGTTTTCTTTTTTTTCTTTTTCTTCCTTTTTTTTCCCCTTTTTTCCTGTTTTTTCCTTCCTTTATTTTTTTCCTTTTATTTTATTTTTTCATTTGCATTTTTAATTGTATTTTTCTTATTTTCCTTTTTTTTATATGTTTTTGGCGCATCGGTCACGGGTGCATGAGATGCAGGAGTGCGAGGGAAAAAGGACGAATTTTTTTATTTTGTTAATTTGGGTTCGTTTTCCTGGACACACGTGCGTATGAATCATACAAGAATACATAGTCATACGTATAGAAACAAGAAAAACAAAGTAGTCTACTTCAAGCAGAACAAAACGGAAAAGAAAAGAAAACGAAGCGAGAGGAAAGTGTGCAACGACTGAAAATTGCGAGGCTCCTCGTCAAGAGGAGGATGAGGGGGACAAATCTTAGCAATAAGCAGAACGGGTTGGGGGGCAATATATACATGAGAATGGACAGCTCGCGTCTTCAAAACATACCAGAGTGAATAGGAGACACCTTCTGGAGGCGGAAAGTAAAGGAAGTTAAAAGAGATGAATCGAGCGCACAGAAACGAACCAAGAGTGGACAGAGTATCACAAAAAAGCAAAGAACAAGAAAAACAAAAACTGAAAGACCCAAAATCATTGACGCAGTTTGGAAGGAGTGGGGAATTTAGTGTGCACGAGATGCACGATCAATAATGTTGAGACGCCGAAAGAGAAGCTGCGAAGTGTCTAGATCCAGGTCCACTACAAAATGGCGTCGATGTAGGTCAGCATTAGGACCGAAGGTGAGAGAAGCTGGAAGAAGGGATGGAGTCGGAGCTGATGGGATGCTTACTGTCATGCCGTGGAGTCGGCCCTCCTCTTTGGAGCCAAGCTGCTCGAAGGCTGTAATGGTGAAGTCGAGGGAATCGTAGCCGCATCCTTCACAACGATCGACGACGGTGACATCGACGGAGTTGCCCTTGTAGGAAGCCCGAATTTTCTTCCCACAAACACTGCAGTGGCAGTCAAGAAGGAGCCTTCAGTTGGAGGATTGTAGTGTTTTTTCAAGGCAAGAAAGGTCAAGAGACTCACGCGTTGGTGTTGGGGTTTCCGCCTTGTGATGGGAAGGAGTCGTAGAGGAGATGGGAGACAGCAACAATCATGTCAGTGGGGTGGTTGGTGATACCGCAAGCACCAAGGTCTGGCTCGTAATCTAACATGGAGGGTGCGAAGACAACCCGTTCATGATCAGTACGCATCTCGAGGGCCACGGAAGGGACATGCTTACAAGTGGCATCCCCAGTGTGGATCTCGCCGGAGGGTGTAGAATCTAGGAAGTGTAAATCATGGGAGATGAGAGTGCGTCAGCTGAGTTCACGAGTGGAAGAAAAGATGGGGGAGCTACTCACAAGAGTCAGCCGAATGATCTTTGTGAGCTGTGCCTGTAGTGACAGCAGTGCCGGGCACTGGTTTGACGTCGGTTATCTGATAGCTGTCTGGGGCTTTGGAGGCAGCCTGCTTATTTTTTGCCCCTTCGGCTTGCTCGGCATCTTTCTTGGCTTGGGCGACATCGGCCTCTTTCTGCTTCTCTTCGTCGGCCTTTTTCTGTTTCTCGGCCTCGGCCTGCTTCTCCTTGTCAGCCTCGGCCTGCTTCTCCTTGTCAGCCTCGGCCTGCTTCTCCTTGTCGGCCTCGGCCTGCTTCTCCTTGTCGGCCTCGGCCTGTTTCTCCTTGTCAGCCTCGGCCTGCTTCTTCTTGTCAGCCTCGGCCTTCTTCTCCTTGTCGACATCGGCTTGCTGTTGTTTTGTTGCGTCGGCTTGCTTCCGCTGCTTGTCATCGGCATCGCTTTGCTGAGCGGCTTCGGGGTCGCCTTTATTGGCGGCTTGGGCATCCTTTTTCTTCGCAGCTTCGGAATCATTGGACTTAGGCGGCTTGTTGTCACTGTCGCTCTGGTGCACTGAGGACTTGTCTTTGCCGCTGTCGTTGGGAGTGACAATGTTGGTTGGGGGATTGGGGGCTTCCTGCAGGGCATCCTTCTCACCGTCACCTGAGCAAGACGAGTCAACTTCTTCTTCCTGAGCAAATGCGTCCGGGTAAGAGGATGCATCTTCGTCGGGCGTGGATGCGACAAATTCCTCCCAGTCTTTCTCCGCGTCAGCTCTTTCCTGATCGGTTGAATTATCGTCTTGAGGGTCGGCTGAATCGGTGCCTAGTGAGCGTCTCAGGTTGCTGATAGGGTCATCGGGCGGAAAGAGTGGGTCGATAGGAGACGGCAGCTCATCATTCTCCATCCCTTCATAAGTTGAACGCCGCAGAAGTGGTGGAGGGATCAGGCTGGACGAAGCGCGACGAAAAGAGCGGCGATGGCTGGAGGCGGGCGTAGATGCAGTGGCTCGGTTGGATAGGGGGCGGGAGATAGACGGGCCAACCGCGATCAGGAGTAGGAACGCGACGAAGAAGACAGAGGAGGTGGTAGAGTAGAACATCTTGAAGGATGTTGATATTTTTGTGAGAGGGAGAGGAATGGGTTCTAGGGAATGGAATTGAGTAGACTAACTCAAATGGTGTGATGGGGAAGGTAGGGGGGAAGCTGGACGTTTTGAGTTGTGAGCTAATTAGCGAAGGTGAGCTTTGCGGAGGAAAGCAGCGAGCTTTGAATACATGTGGGCAATGCAATCTTTCAAGGGACCTTTCCTGAAGGCGGGCAGAAATGCGCTGAGGGGAGAAAAGCTTGAGCTGAGCGGATACGGAGAGATTGGTTTATAAGCTGTAAGGACGACTGCTGGCTCAGCTTCGCCCAGGGCTTAATTTGTGGAATTTAAATGCCGGACGGCAGTTCGGCAAAGGCGGCGTATTGACACAAGTCTCGAAGGGATAATTGCCGGATGGCCAAATAAGGATGACATGTATTGCTACGTCAAAAATACACCAGATTACACGAAAAAAGGAAAATGGATGTTTGTTTGGACATGTGTACAGCTTAGCTTTGGACAGACAACGTCCATTAATACTGCGTAAATGTTTAAGTGTATAATATCATGTCACCTTATTTGCAACTTGCTTCGCCGATTGTTATCTAGATGCAAATTTATAATGGGCACAGGGATACATAACAAAGGCAAGCAAATTCTTGGTTGTACAATGTCCACTCATTCAACAAGTATGTGCATAATCGATAACAGGTGGAGGAATAACGTTTGGTGGCAACTTTCTGACACTTTGGGGGCTCAACACGGCTGAGAGCTCAACCCCAGGCGACGGCTGCATCAGGCAAAGTGCCATGGATCGCTTGACGGGGCCTGCATCTGGGGTGTGTATCTCGCCGGCCAACGGGCCTTGTAGAGCAGTGGCACGAGGCCCTTGCCTCTGGACTCAGTCTCATCAATCTCTCAAGCTTTCTGAACTCGTGGGTGGGAGTGATGAGCTGAAATATGGGAGTGGGTTGAGTGAGAGTCTCAGCGACGAATATCGTGCTGCAAGTGCCTATGGACTCACGGCCAAGTTGCCAACGGACTCGTGTACCCTCATGTGTAACCGCTCAGCGAGCCTTAACTCATCTCGATTATCTAACCATCCTGTGTATCGTTTCAGGCCATGCTTCTGGATGAACAATTAAGTGAACGAGGGAATGGGGAAGAAGCTGGAAGTAGACAGGTGGGGCGTCGCACCCCACCAGACCAACACCGCAGCGTAAGTTTTGGATGTATGCGCGTGTCGTTGCCTGCAAAATCGGCTCGTTCAAGGGTACCTACTTTTCTACCACCGCCGGCTCCTCGGCCGAGTGTTGAAGTCGATGTCTGTTTATGGCCTTCGGCGCCTTTGAAGCCCCTGCCTTGGCCGAAGGGGTTGTCTAGGGTTTGGCTTGCCGAGTGCATTGCTGCATGAAAGAGGCTGGGGAATACGCAAGAGGCATGAAAAGGAGAATATACAAATCACCTAGACACAGGCCCGTCCCCCCCTCTCTCTGCGGGCATACAGTATGTATGCGCCTGAAAGGATGGGAAGACCTCCATCGTATCTTCCCAGAACTCGTTCAACGGGGTGGATGGATGTTACGCAGTCATCGAAAGGCGCCTTTTGTGCGGCCCGGCCTGCTCGGAAGGGCGATGACTCAGAATGGGCTGATGAGGAATTGGTGCACAAGGGAATAGCCTCGCAGTCCGGAAAAGGCAGGTGAGATAACTTGAAGGGGATATGGATCTCAAGCCATCACATTGCCAAACAAAAATCAGCCCTGCTTAGCAGAGCACCAGTAGATCTTATAGGCATGCCCTCAACGGATTCTAACTAGACAAAAGTGTAAGAGGATTGACTCATTGTGTTTCTCAAAAACGTAGGGCAACTTTTTTCATTTATTTTATTTTTTGCGTCGATTATGCATTTAGAATCACTGCATACGTCTATTTGCCATGGCTTTTGCCTTAAGTGTCACACGGCCTTGAAGTCGTTGCCACCCTGTCCGGCGACCAGCAGTGCCGTCGATATGGGTGTTGTATAGGGGGAACACCAGCCGCCTCATCGGTGGGAGTGGGGCGCTGGATCCAAATCTGATGTCCATTTCACCTGGGACCTCCTCAAACTCGGCCTACCAGCAAGGCCGATTCATGAGGAGGAATCGTCTCACCACGGTCTTCCAGAAAAAACCGATAAAATAAATAAGAAAATAGTTTACTTGGAAGAAAAGAAAAGCGATCGGTCCAAGATTTTTGGGAAATAAAATAATAAGAACATCAATGTGAATGGCACAGCCTCTCGCTGGATGATTGCTTGCAATAAACTACAACTAGGAAGCATCCCCGAGTACATCCTTACAGCCTTGTCAGCTCCGTGGACATTTTTGACTCGGCCGTTGCCATTCAACCTTCGCGCGTCGAGCAGGGCAGATCTCCCCATGTCGATCAGGCTTGAGCTACCTCCGGGCTATGCAGTGCAGGGGTTTCTCGGTACGTCTTTGGGGGCGCTGCTGTGCGACAAGTGTCGCCGCTTCCTCCCATTTCGTGTCCATGGACACTGGTTGCATCCAGCCGACCTCCTATGAATGGAGCTGTCTACCTCTGAGGCTCAGGCTCGTGACCCAGGGTCACAGAAGCGCCGTGGACCCCTCGACGCTCTATCCGTTTCTTTGGCTTGAAACAAGTGACAACCCTTCGAAATCCTTGGCGACGAGAGAGATCTCGCCTTTACTCATGGACCGCGAGTGGCTAGGGGCAGGACGAGGACGGCCCTGTTTGTAGACCATAAAGACTGAGCCGGAGTGCTTCAGCCTATTGAACAAGTGAAAAGGAAGGTTGTGTACTGTGAGACTTGAGCCCACAACCTCAGCATTCATGAGTGATGCCCTAACCATTGATGCATGAGCTATGTACACATTGCTAATGTGTTGGTTTGTGGAGTAAATTAGTTACGTACAGCTTGTGTGTGGTGTTTTGCCTCCATTGCTGCTAGGAAGTCTCACATTAGCAAATGTGTATCTGGTTGGGAGGAGTCCCCTCTCCCTTTAGCAGCGCAAACTACTAAGAAATGCACAGCGGATTGACCAGGCACAGCTTGCCGAGGTGCCAAAAGGTGCATTCTTTGGCAACAGTTCAAGTGACATTCCAACCGAAGTACCTCTACCATCCTGGCGAGGTTTGGAAGAAAGATTAATGGAACCGTTGGTGAGGAGCCCAATGCCTCACCCCTAGCTTAACACCAGCTCCCAATCGGAGGGCCAGCACAAAGCGCCAGTCACTCGCCGCGCAGTTGGCCTCCAAAGGAGGGGCTTGCCAGTAAAGTCGCCACTATGGCCTGAGAGCTGCAGGCAGTTTTGGTCGGTAAAACCTGCCACTTCTTTTTCTTCCACTTCCACTGACATATCTCATCCTCCTGTTACAACAATGGATAAGCCTCAACCAGACCTATCCGTATGCTATTCTTTGAATTTCCCCTCCCCCCCATACCCACTTCAGACACATTTGAAAACTGATATTTCCTTATGTCCCTGTGTCATCTGGAAGAGTAATATATCTATTTCCGCACTGTCTCATCTGTCTCATTGTATCTTCCATTGGATTGGAAGATTTTTTGGGAAGAATACAGGAAAATAGCTGAGTTGGGAGCATTGGCTCTTCAAGCAACAGTTTAAAAAAAATCTACAACAAGCTGAGATTCCAGCCTGCCCGGGCCTTTGGCTTTTTTGTCCCCATGCCTCCTGGTTGAGGAGCTATTTTGACCGTAAGTATGGGGTTGCCAGAAATGCAGCCAAAGCCACAAGCTCTCAGGCCAAAGTCCAGACATTACTTGCAAGCCCCTCCTTTGGAGGGAGCACTTTGCACCCTGGGGGGGATTGGGTTAAGCTAGGCCTCACCCTGCAACCGGGCCACAGGCATACCCTTCCTACCCTACATTGAGCTTGATCTACCTGGTACTCCTACACATAACAGAAGAAAAATATTGCTGATGTCTTCTAGTCAGTCTGCCAACTCTTTCATATATATAATTTGTGCAACCTTGAATTGCTTGCACAACATTACACTCATCAACTCACTAAATGAAATTTCTCCTCTTTGCTTTGGCCTATGGTACTATTCTTGGAGTGCTGGGCCAACATATTACATTTGTCTGCAACAATATACTTCAAAAATAATCAACTGTTGATAGATTTCTCAAACCAAAACCAGAACTGAAAGAACAAAGAGATCAAAAATATGAAAAGAAGAAACAAAACAATAGAAAGATTGCACCCTTGAATGATAACAACGGTATCAAAACAGACAGCCGATAAGAGAGAGAACAGGAAGACGACAAGCGATGGCTGATAGAGAGGTGTTAGTTTTTTTTACAAGATGATTTTTAGAATGAAGTCCAGACATTTCTCACCAAGGAGGATAGAAGCTAAGATAGGGAAGCTTGAATTTTGAGGAGGACAAGTTGAGGAGGACGAGGATTTGAGGATTTTATGTAAAGGAATAAGAAGGAAAGTATAAAAAGAAATAAGAAGTAAAGATATGGATTTTAGATGATTGAGTTGAGGGTTGTCGGAGTTGAGATAGTGAAGTTGAAAGGAGTTGACAAGTTGGAGGAAATGATTTCTTTAGAAGACTGTGGAGGAAGGTTGAGAATGAAAGGGATAGAGTTTTGTCCAAGGATCAATAGAGTTCTTGAGTCAATGAGAGATGTTCCTCAAGCTTTCACAGCTGAGTGTCACAAAGTTTCAACAAAAAAGACAAAGACAAACTGGTTGGCTGGTGTGGCACAAAAAATGCCCAACAGAGTTCAAAAGACCCAGTGGCGTATAAATTTGAGTTCCATATTATATACATACATTATCATTAGCTCCATAGTGCCATTGTGGCTTGGCTGAACATGTTCCAGCTCCTATTATCCCCAAAACTCACAGTGAGCTTGGCCAAGTCAATCAACATCAACATGAATAGACAAGGTGGTTGAAATTGTATTCACATGGGTGTAGACCAAAACTTATGTTGCCATTCTAAACTATATTCCAAGGTCAATCATCTTTTCTTGGCTTTATCTTTTATATATGAAAGCTGATGGTTCAATCAAAACAATAGGTATCGCATGAGGGTCATCCTGTGGTATGTGTGAAAAACTATGTTGCATTGAAGTTTTTTATGCTCATGTTAGAAAAGAAAGTGAATCTCCAAATCATTTGTGATCTGAATCAAGATCACCCAGAATTATTGGCAATCAAGATTTGGCACCATAGCTCACCCTATTTCTACACAGAGGGGTTGGGTTGAAAAAAACTGATAGAGAGGCAATTCTCACAGGGGTAGCTGGAATCTGGATGAATAATCTGGTTTTGGGACACAACTGAGGCCATCCTTTTGGAGACCAAAATGGAACGGCACAGAGAGAACAAACCCCAAAATACGAATATTGATAAATCAGGGAAGCCCAAGCATAAGAACTCTCAAAAACCTCAGATTTTATAAAAAAACATGTTCCCATCATTCTGAGACTCACAATGACCTCAGCTAATCCAGGAAATTATAAAGGCAAAAATTGGTTCAATTTTCATGTGAAGGAACCATCTGTGTCTGTATGTTGGCAACCAAAATTGAGGCAGATCTGGTTGAAGCTCCTCCCTTTCTGGAGGCACTCCTTTGTTGACAGTCACTGCGGCGCACTGGAGTGTTTCAAGGAGCTTGGACCTAGACTTGGTCTGAGCTCCTGAATGTTGCTTGCTAGCAAGCAACCCAAAACATTTTGTGGTGAGGGTGAAGATAAAATGTCCTGTTGCAAATCTGATCATTTATATTTCAAAGTGAGTCATGCTCATTACTTGACTGCATTCTAATGTTTATTCAAAGATGAGTTCTCTCCAATCTCAATTATTTCTAAAATAAAATAACCAAAATATCAGCTCAATTGATACCTTAATCAAATTTTGTTTGATCAAGTGGAAAATTATTGGTTGCTTTTTTCAGAGATTCCAGAATAAATGCATCACAAATTAAATTTATCTGGTCATTGGAAAGGGAATATTCAAGTGGAGGGTTGAGGGAAATATCAGATATAAAGTGTAACACACATATGGGAACAAACTGGATAGCACATGTGTCTTAAATAGACAAAGTATTATGACCAACACTGTCAGGATAATGTTTCAGCCTCCAAAAAATCTGAATATAATTAAAGTTGATTGCAGTGATGATAATAGAAGAATTTACACTTATGTCACTGTTACTCCTTAAATAATGATACAATACTGCCATAAATTCAAAAACAAAATCATTTACTCATTATTTGAATACTTTATAAGTTTCATAACCCTCTGATCCTGAACAAAAAACATCATTAGCAGAGATTCATTTTCCTATTCCCTGTTGGCTCACAGCACTATTAATACTCAATTTCACATATAAAATAAGAATACTTCAATGAAAAAAGGTTTCATATGGATGTTTTGGAGTTTTCATGTAAACCTGATGCATATGAATAGATATACATTTTCCTACTTTTACCTATTACAGACACCACATTCCAACTGACACCACTGCTCAATTTCGAGAGGCCAAGTTTTTAAATTCTTTATTGGTTGGAATTGAATAATTGCCTGCTTTCTTTTTTTAAAACATAGGAGAGGTTCTGCTGATCAAAATAAAAGAAAACACAACCCATGTGACAATACTAAATTCACTTATTTGATTGGCTGTCCCTTCTCTTGCACGGTGTACTTCCAGAAGAAAAAAGGTTTTGAACAATTCTCAGTCTCATTTTTGTATAATACATTGAAGGAACTGATATGAATAAATTCTACATAAAACATAACCTAGTGTCATCCTTGGAAGGTACCCTCATAATTACACACCTTCATTCCTTTTATCAACAAAAGAAATAACTTGAAAAAAATATGAGGGCCAATAACACGACTATTAGATAAAAAAACATTCAAAAGGCCCTCTAAGAGAAAATACAAGATTAATAGACATATAAATACATAGATAATAGGGTGTATCAAATATAACAAACCCATAATTATAAACCAGGCAATTATCTAAAAAGTAATTTCTTCATCAATGGGCCCAGAGAGGTTATTGGTTAAAGAAAAACTTGTTTTAAAAATGGTGGATTTTTGAAAACACATCAATTACATGATAGTAGATTTGGTCATATTTGCTACCCCCTAATAGGGGGTATGAAATATAACAAATCCGCAATTAGAAACCAGTCAATTATTAAAAAATAAACTTCTTCATTAATAGGTCCTAAGAGTTTATTGGTGGAGAACAAACACATTTTGAAAATGGATTTTTTAAAAACCTTCAATAACATAATGGTAGATTTGGTCATATTTGATACCCCCTAATATCAAATTATAACTATGATAATAATAGGGGTATCAAATATAACTAATCCACATGGGGGTTTGACATGTGACCCACCCTCTTTGGATCAGCAACTCACTGGAAGTTGCGGCACTGGTCTGGGTGGATTGCAGAACCAATTTGTGGTCCAGAAATGGGGGTTGTGGGTCCAATTTCTGAAAAGAGGAATAATTTTCCATTAATTGTGTTGGAGGTCAAATTGAAACAAATTTGATGATATTAACTTTTCTTCTACACTTTTTAGGGTGAAGAATTCAATGGTAAACTTATATTTTCAAAAAATACTATTTCACATGACCAAATCTACCATTATTTAATTGATGGGTTTTAAAAAATTCAACATTTTCAAAACAATTTTTTTCATCACACAAATAACCTCTTAGGACCCATTAATGAAGAAATTGATTTTTTAATAATTTCCCAGTTTCCAATTGTGAATTTGTTATATTTGATACACCCTAATATTTTTGGCACTACACCTGGATTTTTGAATGTTTTTTTTCTGATTTCAAAGCAATGAATTTTGGTCAATTTTTTTTACCACCCTCTAAACAGTTCAAAACACAATGGTTTAATCTATATTTTTAGGTTCAATGTAATAAATCTCCCTTTTTTTTTTGGGGGGGGGGGTT
>LAVV01013338.1:0-10469 GCA_001263375.1 Puccinia sorghi
TCCCATAATTCTTGAAATTAGAAATGATAAATCTGGTCTCATTTATCATTTCAAAATTTTGACTTGAGATTCCCATTGATATTTATATATTTTAGGGTTTATTTGAATACAATTCAGCTTAATCAATAGTTCAGATTGATTTCTAGTTAACTTACACATGAATTCAGCAATGAATTCAGAGATACATCAGATTGTTTTCTGCTTTGTTTCATGTAAACATTCCAAATACTTGCAGAAATGTTTCAGAAAAAACATGATTTATGACTCCCTGGAAGTGCTGGGAATGGTCCCGTGGTGACAAGTAAGACACACTACACAAGTGAAAAGGCCAAGAGGAGATGAGGAATCTCCTTGAGGGAAACCAACGAGTAAGACACACTACACAAGTGACAAGGCTGAGAGGAGATGAGCAAACCCGAAGGGTTGAAGAGTTGGAATAGAATGAAAACCTGAATGAAGAAAAATAGGAATGGTATAACTGTGAGTATTTAAGGATGACAAAATAGGTTTAGATTAGGTTAAAAGTTTAACTATGATCAATTTCCTGGTTGCAGAGGATGCTAATATTAAGTTATGGCACTGCAAAAAAACTTGCTCAACTGCCTGCAGTTGACATGCAGCATGCTCCAGCCAAGCTGTCATTCAAACTCCACCTGTTTGGATATGTAGATGTTTTAGCACAGTCACTGTGCAGTCTGCACAGTGACAGTGCATCAAAGCTTGGTTGAATCACTCTTGGACTAAGTGTGTTGAATCACTCTTGGACCAAGTGTGAAGTAACAACAGAAGCTTCCTGGGACTTTTTGCATGTCAACTGCAGGCAGTTGCGCAAGTAAGTTTTTTTTTGCAGTGTAACAAACACGTGATTTTCAGGACGCAAAAACAGGATTCGGGGTTGAAGATGTAAACAAAATGAATACCAGATAACACAATTTTTAGTGAAAAAGTCGCGTGTAGTCTAGTCAGACGCGCGCACAACCCTTAATGGGACGCGCCCTAACTATGCATTTAGAGAGAAATACAAAGTTAAACCCATATGAAGAACCTCTGAGTCGACTAAGAGAAATTGTAATACAGGCGGGCTATGTAGATAGCAGTGTTTGTGGATATCTTATAAGCTGATGAGTCTCCGCAGTGGAAGGACATGCTGAGTCTGATGAACAGCGGAAATCGGAATTTCCATTCCTGAAAAGGCCAACTACTCTCAGTGTGAACCATCTTAAACTTCGCCGCCAGTCAGCAGCTGACACGCATAGCATACACTTACCTCATTACCGCCTGTAAGTCAACACAACACAGTCATCTCCTCATGGAGCAGCATCACTCACTCCCTCTCATGTAGCCCGTGCTCATAGCGGCAGACGACATGCCAAAGAAGCGTGGTCCAACCGAATCCGAATCTGAGGTAGCTGCTCCCAGACGCTCAACTCGAGTTTCTTCGAAGCCACCATCTGCCGCCCTCAAGGAGAAGCCGGCTCCCGTCAGGAAACCAGCCAAGACGAATGGCTCCACCAAGAAGGCCAAAGGTACAACCAAGCTGGCTGTCGAGGCCGCCACCAAGCGTGATGATGATACTGACGACTCGCTATCAGAGTTGAGCGCTGAGAGTCAGCTCAAGAAACTTGAAGAGACCGGCTCCAAGCCGCCACCCAAGAAGAAGAGCAAAGCGGAAGAAAGGTCATCAACAACTGAGAATGAGGCCGCCGGTTCAATCTCCCCTAAAAATAAATTGCCGATTGGCGAAAAACTACCCGAATCTATCATCCTCAAGAACCACGATAATGAGGATGTGAATGTGCTCCATCTCACTCAAGAAAAAGGGTCCGTGCCATGCCCTCACTCTCAACCGCCCCACCCAGATAGCTTACCATCTCTGGAATCTCCAACTTGCCTTAAACGCGTCCAGTTTAATCATCTTTATCTACCCCAAGGTAATTCTCACCTAATCCCATCAGAAATATTAATCCCGCGTCTTTCCCTGACACTCTTGCCCATTCGCAAGTCAAACACTCCCGGATGTACTACTCAGGCCTGTGGCTACAGAGATCTCCACCAGGAAATCCTAGATGCAGGTTTCCAAGTACGTGTATTGAATGACCATGATTCGTTCACCAAGGTGCTCAACTAAGACCATGTCTTCCTTTTTTTTCAGGTAGTTGGCTTAAGTATGGATTCCCCCAAGTCGCAAACCACCTGGAAAGTCAAGGTCTGTATCTATCCACACCATAGCAGTGTTCTCCCGCTGCGCACAACAATTATTTACCTTACAATTTTCTTCCCTGACAGCAAAAGCTGCCATATCCACTTCTTTGTGACCCGGAGGTAAGAGTCTAATCCTCTCAGTGCACGGATAGGTTGACCCAATGATTCATTCTACCTCTTTTTTGTTGTTGTATGAATATACTTTAGCAACGCTTGATCAAGCTGCTCGGCTCTTCCAAAACCCAAAGCTCCGTCCAACGCTCCCACTTCATCTTTGAAGCCGGCGGGAAACTCCTCCATGTGGACCCCAAAGCCACCACCACTACCAGCGTCAGTCCCTCCTCTCCTCCCAATAAATAAGGGTGTGTTGCATACTGACTTATCCTAATTTTTTTTTTTTCGTCATCCCTTCACATCTGCTTTTCTTTTTTTTTCTTAAAAAAAGCCTAAACAAGCTCTCGAGTTCATTCAATCCCTGTCGAATGGAGAGACTGAAGAAAAAAAAACATCCTAGCCACTTCCCCAGTTTCTTTTCTTTGTCTCTTTCTCTCTATCATTGTGTGTAGCATGTCAAGTTTGGGCCGCATAAAGAGGGCGTTCTGATACCCGCGAGAAAGATGAACTGGACACCCGGAGGAACACAGCATAGGAGAGACCATACTAGTTTATGATAACCCCATCAAAAAAAAAAGAAAAACCTTTTCGTCAATGTATCGCTTCCACCTGCACTTGACCCAGCTTCCATTGCCCCCACCTTGACAAGAAGTTGTCCCACCCGGCTTTTTTGCCTATCGTTTCTAATTCATTTATCTCTTTTTGGTTTGCAAGTAAACTAGGATTCTTCACCGGCCCCCTTTCTGTAAGGGGTGCGGGCAAGACGACAAGAGTATGCAACGACACAAAGTCGACGAATCTAGTCATTTCTCAAGAAAGAGAAAGAGGACACTCATCATGATGGATTGCAGCAGCTTGTGGATCTCTGCATCCTGAAACTATCAACACATGTCGAGCTCGAAACACACAACCCCGTGGCTAACTACACTGAATCCACGCGGCCGCGCCGTATCGAGCTCGCTTGTCTTATCTGGGACGTGTAGAGGTCCTGCAGGGTGGGCTGTCGGCCACGATAAGGATAAAAGATAAGAGTACACGATCAAGGAAGAGGCGATATTGTGACTGCTAAAAAAAAGCTACTACAAAACATCGCCCAAACTCTGGACGAATTTATCGTAGTCGTCCTTCTCCTGAGTAGCGGAAGGCGTAGCGGAAGAAGCGAGGGATTTGTGAGCGTTAGAGTGAGGAAGGACGCCGTCCCTTTTGAGAGTGGCGATGAGCGAGGTGGTAATTTGTTTAGGTTCCGCTGCCTCGGGGAGCTGGGGATGGTGTGGGTGGAGGGGGTCTTGATTGGAGGGGGCGGCTTGGATGCGGTTCGCGTCGCCAAGCCCTGCGAGCCCTGCGCGTCGGTCGAGCTCCTTCCGTTTCTTGCGGATGGCAGCGGGGACAAAGCTGGTGGCCTCCCGCTTCAGGTCTCGGAGCTGGGGAGCGGCAGTCAGGACGGCGCTGGCATGGATGCTGGGCTTATGAGTACTACCATCAGTAACTCCTTTCGGGACACTGCTGGTGCTGGTGCTGATGGGTTTGGCTGGAAGATTCGCGGAGGTGGGTGCAGGTGGGAGGGAGTGATATTTGGCGATGGGTGGGGGTGGAAGAGGGTGTCCATTAGGCCCGAGCGGGAATGGCATCATACCCATCCCAGCAATCATGGGGGGTGGCGGTAAGCCAGGAAGCAGGCTTATTGGTGGGGGGAAGAAAGGCTCAGGTTGGATAAGAGTAGGATACGCTGGCCTTGGCCTGTTGACTGTTAATGATGGCTTGGGTTGGACGGGTTTAGGTGGGGGCGATCCTTCAGGTAACGGGATTTCATCGTCTTCGGACTCGGAACAGGGAGGGGAACCTTCAGGGAGTGGTATGTCATCATTTTCGCTTCCATCGTCATTATCATTATCATCATCATCATCATCATCATCATTATCCTCATCATCACTCTGGTCCTCCTCTTCTTGGCTTTCCCCCTCGGAAGCATGGACAGATACTTGAGGATTTTGAGTAGTAGTAAGGATTTGGTCTGGTTGGTGGTAGTTGTCTTTCATTCGCATGGGCATACCGGGAGGAGGTACGCCAAATGGGTTGAAGACGGGATGGTAGTAAAAGCTCTTCTCAGGTTCCAGCAGTTTCCCATCGGGACCGAACCAGTTCATGGTGGAGCTAGATTTTGGGGGAATGGAAGAAGAAGCATGTTGCTGCTTCTGTGCAGCTTGACTGGAGACCGCAGGGAGTCCTGTGGCGGGGTCGATGATCACGGTAGGGTCGGTTGGGTTTTGTTCATTTGCCTTCCGGATCAGGGATAAATCATGTCTGGCTTGCTTGAGTCGGTTCAGTTCAGATGGAGTGGGCTTTGATAGTCGTTCCAGTTGGGTGATTTCAGCCTGGAGAGCTGTAGTTGTGCATCAGACAGGGAGAGTGAGACCAAATAGTTGTTAAGCGGGTACTAATTATCGAAGGATCTAATTATTAGACTCATTTGAAGTTGTGAGAGGCCGAGTAGTTGAGGACTGACCCGTTGAGTCCTTCTTAGTATGTGCATCCTCTCGTGCCTTTTTACGTTCTAGTTTGTTTCGCTTGATCTCCTTCTGCCTCTGTGCTTTCCCTGTTAGTATTTGATCATGGTGAGTATTTATTTGATTCCCTATGGATGAAACTACTCACGAAATGCGTCGGCGGGATTCAATGATTTAGTTTTTTTGGCCATTAAGAAGGAGAAGAGGTTGAGATGAAGTTCTGGTGGTGGAGTGCAGTCAGTATGTCGTGGGCCATGTGACATGTCGGGGGTGGCTCTCATATTTCATGTGACAGTTCAGGCTGTTACAGTCATAATCTGTGACAGTTCAACCTGTTACATTCATTATCTGTGACAGCACAACCCTGTGACATGTGACTGTCCCACTCCTACTACCTAACCAAACAAAATAGTCATTCCGATGCCAATCGGTTAAGAATGACTTCTTCCTCTCGACCACCATTCAATCTCCCAGCACTCCACGAATACAGATTCGAACTCGACCCACTAGAATCAATCACAATCAAACTACTCTCCGGCACCGCTGAGATATTCGGGTTTGAACTAGCCACCGGACAAGAGTATTCCTTCGCCGATGAGGCTCGGGCTGCTGTCTTCAGCTGGCATGGTGCAGAGCTTGAGATGAGCCTTTCTCACATTCCTCATCAATCATCATACTACATCCCTCACCATTACCTCTTCCCAACACGTCTTAGGCAAAGCCTCCACCGAGTATGTTGCCGAGGAATCCGCCGTGCCTGCCTACATGGCACTCCATCTGGCATTAGAACGCGTCAGGCTGGCTTCCGCCGCTCCCAAACATTTCCTGCCGCGTGTCGATCCACCTCCCAAATTAAATCAAACCCCAGCCGATCCCTACGAACCCCATGACGAAAGATACGGGCCACACGTCCTGGTCATCGGATCACTGGCTAGCGGCAAATCCACCCTCGTCAAAACCCTCGCCAACTGGGCCGTCAAAAGTGGCAGAACTAAACTAGAAGGTCCTGGATTGCTCCTCGTTAATCTCAATCCTAATGATGTCCGTTAGCATATCAATGATGCTTCTCATCATCCTCACTCGCACTTATTATCCCTTTTATACAAATATACATATACACATGAATTAGGGCGCCTGGACAGTCCCAGGAACATTCTCTGTCGCACCACTCAATGTCTCGATTCCCACCACCACGTCCGTCTTACCATTCGGTTCAACACCCACCACCGGTCCACCCGTCCTCTTACCCTTACAAAATAACCATCCTAATCAGCCTTCCACACCCAACCCGGCACTCTTCGCGCCTCCCCTTAACGCACTTTCCAGTTTCTATGGTCATACCCAATTCAGTCGGAATCTTGGTCTGGCCGAAGTCCTCATCAAGAAGATTGGTGCTGCCGCTCAAACCAGGATCGAGAAGAGTGCTGAAACCGCACTCTGGAGGGGTGGCATCCTGATCGATACACCTGCCGAATTCAGTGATAAAGCAAAAGGCGCGTTAGTCAAGTTGGCCGTGCGAGCTTTTTATGGTAGGGTTTTTCTTTTTACATCATTTTCCCGCCCCCGGTTTTCTACTGATCAAAAAAAAAAAAAAAAAAAAAAAAAAAAAAAACCAACTGACTCGCTCCTATGGGGAATTAGTTAATGTTATTGTGGTGATTGGAAACGAGAAACTTCACTTGGAAATCAGCAAGTTGATGTCGATTAATAAAACAGTTCAAGTTGTCCGGGTACCCAAGAATGGTGGAGTACGTTTCGATAATTCATGCATTTCGGACTTGGGTACTAATCTGCACATTGCACAGGCTACTGATCTGGATTTGGCTTATCGAAGACGGCTCGAGTCTAACCAAATCCGGTCGTACTTTTATGGTGGTCCAGCCTTATCTCAGGGCCAGTTATCACCTTTTACGATTGTTGTTAAATTTGAGGATTTGACGATCTATCGAATCGGGGATGGTTAGTTTGTGTTTTTTTTTTTTTTTCATGTTAAAGATATATGTACCTACATTATGGTTTGTATTTTCTAGAGGCCCTAGTACCCTCATCGGCCTTACCGATTGGTGCTACTCGATCGGTGAAATCGACGACGCTGACTAGGGTAGACCCGGAGAATGGACGGTCGATTGAGAGTGTGTTGAACCTGGTGCTATCGATACCACAGGTGCATTGGGATGGGATGGATACGGAATCGGAGGAAGCTTATGAGGCATGTTGTGGACCATCACTGGGATTTATTCATCTGTTAGTCGGTTTTGTTTTGTTTTGTTTTGTTTTGTTTGGAGGGTGTTTCCTTTCTGATTGTTGTTTGTTTGTTTTTTTCTTTGGGGTAGGTCGGGGATTGATGTGAAGAATAAAAAGTATACTATCTTGTCACCTCTTCCTGGGCGTTTACCTCGCAAGACAGCCATTTGTGGTTCACTTGATTGGATGGATTCCTAGTTGTTTTTAGATATTTTGGTGTTTCTTGGATTTTTTTTTTTTTTTGAGAGCAATGTTGAAGTGATTCCCCCGGGGTGGGGAGGTAGTTTTCGGGGGTTCGGGTTCCCCTCTGTTGAGTTCGTTTCCGCTTATTTTGTACTTTTTTTCTTGTGGGCAGAAAAAAAAAAAAAAGAAAACAAAAGTGAGTTTTCTCTCTCGAATTTAAAACCAAAAAAAAAGAAAAGAAAAGAAAACTAAACTGACATTTGTACAAACCAGTGTGGGACGAACAGGTGAGATAAAACTAAATATTAAACTGCCACCCAAATTGAGATGGCAGAAACTAACTCGCATCCACTGAACAGCAAAACAAGAAACAGAAAACAGACAAGCAGGATTTGCCAGTGCCAACTAACAGTAACCACTTCCTAACAACAAACAACTCTCCCAACTCATCTCCCAACTCTCAATCTGCACTCCATCCACTACTCAAACAACAACAACAACAACAACAACAACCACTACCAGAACAACAACAACCTGCAGTAGTACAGTCTCCCTTTACCACCAGTGCATCCAAGATCAACCAACCCAACCCAATCCTATCTCCCCCCTCCGCAGCCAACTCAAACTTCGACCCTGTCAAGTTCAAGACACGTTCCGTCCGTCTGTTTTTTTTTTTTTTCTTTCTAAATAAAAATAAGAAATCATCTGATAATTTAATCCACCAATCAAAACTCAGGGAGGCCGACCCAAAGATCCAGTATGGGTCTACTTCCACACTAACGGTAATGGCACGGACGAACGTGCCACCTGCAAGTACTGCGGCTGGCACGTCGAGCGTCCTAAAGCTTTCCGCATGCGCGATCATATCGCACAGTGCGCTCAGGTAGACCCCGCCCGTCGGGCTGAGATGGCACAGCTAATCGCCTTCAAGGAAGCCGCTGCCGCCGCAAAACAAGAGGAGAAAGCTAACCTCGCTAGTGCCACTGCTACTGCTGCTGCCACTGCTGCTACTGCCTCTGCCACTGCCTCTGCCACTGCTACTACCACCACTACCACCACCACCACCACTGGCTCCTCGGCTAATGTCGATATCCTCAACTCGGCCTCAAAGAAACGCAAAATGGATACTCCCCTTCACCCGTCAGTATCTCCTCCCATCCATCCAAAAACTCATCTCATCTCTCACCTCTATCATCATCATCCTTCTTTCCCCACCCAGTAAAATCAATCCATCCTTTGGGAAAAGTCCCATCACTTCCCACGGTCAGTCTTCCTATTGCTCTATCTGCAAGCTCATCATATCCTCATCACCCTTTCCCCACACCAACATTTTGTATAGTCCTCGATGCCACATCCGGTAAACCAGGTGATGATATGGGCATCCGACTAGACCGACTCACAGCCAACGGCTTTGTCCTGATTGCCAACGGCACCACCGATGTGGATGGCCGATGTAACACGCTACTGCCAGCCAACTGTCGACCGGAGATCGGCATCTACAAGGTCACCTTCTTCAGTAACGAATGTAAGTTAATATTCATTCTTCCGTCCTTCTATCCATCTCATGCTGAAATGAAAAAAAAAACTGCTTTATCTTCAAAAAGTTTATCAAAAGAGAGGCATCGTCTCGTTCTATCCCTTTGTCGAAATCACTTTCGAGATCAAGGATCCGGCCGAGCACTACCACATTCCACTCTTGCTCAGTCCCTATGCCTTCTCTACCTACAGAGGTTCTTAACTCTCATTCTTATTATCCTCAACCTGTTTGATTCTCTCGCTGGCTTGATTGACATGTTCATTGTGTCGCCACTTGTATTTCTTGTCGCTTGATTAGCCGTTTGTTCTTCTGTCCTCCTTATGATGGAGCTGATCATATTAACCTTCCTATACACAAAATTAGAAAAGAAAGAAAAAAAAAAACTATTCAGATCACGCGTCTAGCTCAGCGCTATGCCGCAGGAAACGGTGATGAGACTGATTTATGTTTGTTTAAATCAACACAGCTGTGTTTTTTTTTATTTTTTTAACGAAAGAAAGCCTTTCCGCTTTCTCAAATGTTGAAGTTGTGACACATGCGTGATAGCCCTGGTTTGGTCGAGGAGAGAGAGTGAGTTAGGGTTTAGCGCCACACTGCGCCGCATCACTTTTTGTATTTAGTCTAGCTCCCATGACTGCCCCGGCGCCGGGTTCCTGTTCTTCATCGAGTTGAGCGATCGCAGCCGGGACGTACAGTCACTAGACAGACATGTTTGGCGGGGATTAGGTGAACTTTTAAGTGGGTGAAATGTTGGTGAACATTGCAGACAAACAGTGCACCAGCTCCTCTGATTAGATCACATCCCAGCACATCAACAGCCAATACAATGTAGCTACACTAAGTTTTTTTAAATTGTTTCAAAGCAATTCAACCTTTTTTTTTTTGGATGACCCTCATCATCTTTCCACTGAACAGAAGGGAAAAATTGTTACCATGGCCACTGCTGAAATGACTAAGACATCAATTGATGGAGACATTAAGCTTGGTATAGATTATTCCTCCCCACAGAGAAAATCCCAATTACAATGGTGTGGAGTTTTTAGAGGTGAGGCAGCAGCTGAGGGTCTCAGCAGTAGCTGCCACTGATGGTGTAGTGCACACTGAGGACTGAGGCAGACCAAAGTAAACCAAGGAAAGTATCTTCAGAGCTTTTTTTAGGCTGAGTGGATTACTTTTGTTTCTGTCAGTGGCGGAGACAGTATGGGTGGGTCAGCAATGTCAGGGAGGCAGTCATTAGATGGGTTTTGGGGGCTTGAGCAGGCATTGGAGGAGGGTCAGGTGGACAAGGGGCTTACCCAAGAGCACTGAAGGGGGCAAAACTGGATCCGGTGGTGCAGCCAAGAGGGGTTCAAGGTTTGCGCAGTGGCGGGCTTGAGGTTAGAGGCAGACACAGGGGCGGTGTTACAAGGAGTGGAAAACAATGACAGCAGGGTGTGGGTAGACTAGCAGGGAGGAGCACAGGACTTCAGGGATTCTCTCCTCTTGGCATTTAATCAAGATGTTCAGCTGTCAACTGTGTTTCTCAGTCTGACTGAACCTTATCACCTCATGTGTCTTACAACTATTGTCCGCTGTGGAGCTTATATAGGCAAGGGGGTGACTGCGGGTCTCAGCAGTTGCTGCCGCTGATGACATGGTCACACGGAAAGCTGAGGCGGACCAAAGTAAACAAAGGAAAGTATCTT
>LAVV01013349.1:5787-16255 GCA_001263375.1 Puccinia sorghi
TAATTTTTTTTTTTTTTTTTTTTTTTTTTTTCATTTTCCTCTCTCATGAACAACTTCGGCTATCTCATCATGAGTTAGATTATCCAAATCTTCATACCCCTTTTTAAGAGAACTCTTGGATTTTGTGTATCCAAGATTTGCGGGTTGAAATGGGTTTCGGGGTATCGGTCGGGGACTCCCCGGGGGAACCGGACGACCTGTCTCTGTTTTGTATAAAGAATTAAAGTTTTCGAACAGAAAACGAACCAAAAAAACAAAAAAATGGGATCGATATCGAATGGTTTACTCCATCAAATCACACCCAACCGGAGTGTCGCATACATACCCTTCTGGAAGCAACCTCTCCCCCAGTACAAGCCCAAGACAGCTCGGGATGGTCAAGCGCGGACGACATTGAGACGAGCATACCAGAGATATGCTACTAAGCGATCGTCGGAGAAGGCCTTGTTGGATGAACTTCGCAGGTTGAGCCATGGCCGCGACACCGCACAGCCCATGTTGGGACCCTTCATGATACCTCGAGGTTCGGTGGACGAGCAATCGTTGCGGCCGGAAGAATACCTTCATTGGTCTCAAGTCACCTGGTCTGAACGTATCCGACGCATCTTCCGGCTGGGTCAAAACCTGCTCATCGTTAGTTTCGGGGGCTGTCTAGGCATTATGGTGGTAATTTGGGTTTTTTTTTTTTTTTTGAATACCGAGCGAAATATCTGAAAATAGTTTTCTTTTTTTTACTGGTGATATGTACACAAAAGATCTATAGTATCACGTCGGAACTATTCGCACCCTCTTCCACGACTAACCTGATGAACATGACGATCAGAAAGATAGAAGAATCATCGGAATTGGGCAAGGTATTAAAATACCCGATCAAGTTCCACGCCACACCCAGTGGTTCAAGCGCCAAGCGGACTAGTGGAATTGCGCAGAGTATTCATCATGCAACGGGAGTGGTGGAGTTGAGGTTTTGGGTTGAAAGTTGTAAAAAACCGAGTTTGGTTGAGGGAGATTGGCGAAGTTTGGATTGGTGGAGGAGTTGGATCGGACCCCTGATTACCTCCTCAGTTCATCAGCAGCCTACGAGACTGCATGGATCTTTGGACTCGACTGGATCCTCTTCTTCCGGATGTGATGATAGTCAGTCCTCGCGGTGGTGGCCTGGTCTCTTTAAATCTATTATGCCCCATACCCTCGCAGGATCCTCTCCGAGTGCCAAATCGTGGTCTGAACGGTTCTTCTCTAAGCATGGCCCGTTCGAGCATGGTGAAGTGGTGGCCGAATTGATCAAAGTTGAGTTACTCAAATTCTCTATTGATGTAAAAAAAAATGATAATGACTAGTGACACTTTTATTCAGGAAGCCAATGGACAATGGAAGTATAAGAGTTTAGTGATTGATTTCCCGGATTCGCAAAATGTAGAGTACCGACTGAATGTGTGGAATGAGCTGGGGAAGCAACCAGAGCAGGCTGGTGATGGTGTTACGCGTTATCGATTTTGGAGTAGAAACAAAAGAAATGAATAGTTTATGAAGGGATGACATAAGCAGAAGCTACTGCCAAGTATGTATGAGCGCAAAAAAATAAAAAAATAATAATTTATTTAAAATGTCTCAGGACGCCAAACTGTTTTCGAGAGGAAAAGTACAGGAACTCAGAGCAGAACTTCAGGTGAGCCAAGACTGACTGGAGATGGGAGAAGAACTGACACAATCAGAGCAACACAGAATGACAAGAAGGACAAGGGATTCCAACGCAAGAAAAACACTCTCAAGAAAATCGTCGCAAACATGACCATGGTCAGTCTCACTCCAAACGAAAACAACAGCAGCACAAGAATACTAACCATTAAAAAAAAAAAAAGGGTAACGATATGGCTCCACTCTTCTCTGACATAGTCCAATGCATGGGCATCCAAGTTCTAGAAATTAAGAAGGTGTCTCCAATACTTCCATCCTATGATCATCACTCCTACTACTAACCACTCCTAATTATCTGGATTAGATGGTATATCTCTACCTCACCAACTATGCCAGATCCAAGCCAGATCTCGTCAAATTCACAATGGACGGCTTTCTATCGGTACGCTTTTCACCCTTTGGAGAAAGAAGGAGAAGGAATCTAATGTATGCTCGAGTCTTGAAAACAGGACTCACACGATCGAAATCCTCTCATTCGCGCTCTAGCCATCCGCACCATGTCCTACATCTCTGTCCCCGCCGTCCATCGCGCACTACTAGACCCCCTACGACACGCCTTGAAAGATGCCGATCCTTACGTGCGCAAGACCGCCGCGATCTGTGTCGCCAAACTATTCACTCATGATCGAAAACTAGTCGAGAAGGAACAATTCGTCAACAGTCTCAGAGATCTATTGGCCGATTCTAATCCTACCGTCATCGCAAATGCTGTCGCCGCCTTGACCGAAATCTCGGAGAAAAGTGAAAACATTCAACTCAGACTCAACCTGGTCATCGCCAATAAACTATTGGCTGCAATGAACGAGTGCTCAGAGTCAGTTTATATATATATCATCCATCTTCTGTCTTTTAAAGATCCCAACTGGCTGATGTGTAACATCTTTCTTTTCAGATGGGGACAGACGTACATCATCGAGGCCTTGATGTATTATGTCCCAGAACAATCTACCGATGCCGAAATATTGGGGGAGCGTTTGGTGGCGAGATTACAACACGCTAACAGTGCGGTCGTACTGACGACTATCAAGGTGATGATTTATTTAATGAATTACATGTCAAATCCTGAAATTATGGAGACACTCTGCAAACGAATCAGTGCCTCTCTTAGTCAGTTCCTCCTCTGCCCCCCCCCCCACCGCACTTAAACCCCTCGTTTTTATTAACCCCTTGAAATTTCCCATCAGTTACCCTGCTCTCTTCGGGCTATGAGGTTCAATATATCGCCCTAAGGAATATCTTGCTCATCATTCAACGGAGACCAGCCGTGTTGAAAAACCAAGTCAAGGTCTTCTTCTGCAAATATAACGATCCAATTTATGTCAAATTGGCCAAGCTTGAAATCATCTATCGACTGGCGAACGATAGTAATTATCAACAGGTTCTTGCTGAATTAGCCGAGTTAGTCCCCCACCCCAGAGCCAGATTTCTGACGTGGAACATAAATACTCACAATCTTCTCATCTATTAATACGCAGATACGCGACGGAGGTGGATGTAGATTTTGTGCGAAAGGCAGTACGATCGATCGGTAGATTAGCAATCAAGATACCTTTGGCCTCAGATCGATGTATTACGGTACTTTTAGAGCTTGTAGCCACCAAGATCAGCTATGTTGTCCAGGAAGCCATCGTAGTGATCAAGGATATTTTCCGGAAATATCCAAATCAATACGAGGGTATCATTGGCTCCCTCTGCCAAAACTTGGACGCCTTGGATACCCCTGAGGCCAAGGCTTCCATGATTTGGATCATCGGTCAGTATGCCGATCGGATTGAAGATTCAGACGAATTACTCGAGGATTTTGTCTTCACTTTCTTGGAGGAACCCGTTGAGGTTGGCTTCTCCCCTTTCTATATCTATACAGCCGTACATGAGAAAACTTAAAAATACCTCTCAAAAATCAGGTTCAATTGGCACTTTTGACAGCCACGATCAAATTGTTTCTCAAACGGCCTACCGCAGGGGCTGAATTAGTGCCCAAGATTTTAAAATGGGCAACCGAACAAGTCGACAACCCAGACCTAAGGGATCGGGGATTTATCTATTGGAGATTACTCTCGACTAATCCGGCGGCTGCCAAGCAGATCGTCATGGCTGACAAACCCTCCATTACTACCGAGAGTGAATTCCTGGATCCCGCCGTCCTTGACCGTTTGTTATTACAAACTGGTACACTCAGTTCAGTTTACCATAGAAGGTGCCCCCTTCCTCAACTCGCTCTCGCAGTCTTATAATCCATTACTCATTGACAATGCTTATTTTATTCTTTCTAGCCCAGAGATTTTCATCCGACATACAAAGCCGAAATATCTCAGTGATTCACCGGCATTAAATGCAGCGGCCAAAAAGTCCTACCAAGAGTCATTGGAGATTGCCGCGCGACGGCCGCCGCCTATTGCGGAAACCATGACAGTTCCCAAACCGATGACAAGCGTTCTGAGGGAGCAGGAGCCATCGGGCGCGGAGGATGCGGGGGAAGAATCGGTGGTTGAACAGCATGCTTCCTCTGCTATTGCACCCCAAGCTCACCAACAGGACGAGATAGAGAACACGACCGAGATGATGGATGTGCATCCTCAACACCCTTATAGTAGTCTGGAACCTGACGAGCTTCCGTTGGCGGAGCAGGACGACACCTTTGCGGCCCTCAGTAGCTTGGATCCCGCCGCTTTCTATGGTCATCATCAGGACCCTCATCATTACCAATCCGATGAGCCTCGTCCTTTGAGCGGAAACATGCATCAATATCCTGGTAATTATTCTTTAATTTAAACCCCTCCTCAGCTTCTCTACATATAATCCCTGGTTTTTATTGCATATACGTATATGTATCCTTTTTTTTTATCTGCGTCGGGTCGTTTGCGGATATGCATTGTAATGAGCTGCAGGAGGACGAGTGATTAAGTCGTTAAATTTGTACTGAATATCTTATCACACTAGAAAAAAAAAAAGACTGTCACACGTCTCCCAGGCAAACAGACGTGTAAACCGTTAAATTAGTCTTGCAATTTTTGTGTGTTTAAACGGCGACTTTGCCTCGATTATTTCGTTCATGGTTTCTCTTGGACATGTGGTGGCGTGGGATGACGCAAGCTTGCGATCATAGTGGTGTGGGCTTTTAGCAGAGAAGGAGCGGCTGTTCCCGCTTATCGCTTCTAACGGATTGTGTGCACCATGCAACCAATCTCATCAATCGATCTTCCATGGAATCTTCGTATTTACAAATGGTACATGGGCAGGATTCTAATTATCTGTGTGCTCGAAACCCCTGAGTGAAGTAAAAAAAAGATTGGATAGGTAGACAATCAAGAGAGTTATACAACAGAATAAAAAAACAATCAATGATGTAGTTGCTTCTTAATTAAGTTAGGGTGGATTGCGGGCTAGGGAAAAGAAATTCAATTGACATTATGATGATGATGATGATGATCATCATCATCATCATCATCATCATTCAAGGTTTGGTTTCGTTGTTGGTGCTCCGCCTCGTATCGCGCCTGGATTAGACTCCCCAGCTCTTGGTCATCGTCTAGCTCGTATCCTTGGTCGCCAAAGTATGATAACATCACCGGTAGGAATATCATCCCATGTATTCCTCCCGATATTATTAGTATTAACCACATCTTGAAGAAATACGTCTGTGTCATGTTTGTTTAAATAATTAGACTTTGTCCTCATTTTTTTTTTAGTAATTGCTCGAAATATAAAAAAAACATAATCTCACCTCTAACAATTTGGATTTTGTTAATCCTAAAACAGAAATGCCAATGATTTTGGTAGAAAAGATTCCAGCAAAAACCTAAGAGGAAAGGTAATAATAAGTCAACCAGCAAAGACAAGATATGACCGAAAGACAGAAAAGCACTGACAGATGAGCCAACTTCGCTCATGGCGATAGTGATCCTTTCATCTCTATCTCGCTGAGCAAGGTGATGTCTTTTAGGCAATCCGCCACCGTTAGCCCCCGTGAAAGCGCGGACGATATGCGAGCAGAATTCGATGCCAATCCCCACTCCGATCACCAAGTTGACCAAACTGATCGCATTCAAGTCTACCTTCCATACTGACATCCCCCCTGCCATGTTGGCTATGATCAGTAATACCGTCATACACATGATCGCCCCCGTTTGCCAAGATCCCAAAAGGATGCTAGACACTATGAAGACCGCAGAGAGGGCCAGTAAGATCACTTCCTTCGAGGTGGTCACAATCCGACTGTACTGTTCAAAAAAGACGTAAAATATCGAATATGGATATACTTTCCCTCCCGTGCGTTTTGACAAGTCTTCTGAGATTCTGATCGCGGAAGTCATGGCGTTGATGTAATCTGATTGTTGCTTTAAGGGAGTGTGGTATGTGCGAAAGTGAGAGGCTAGTACGCTATCTTTTTCTTTTGAAATGTCGATGGCATTGGAATACGATGCCTTGCCTCCCAAGGGACATGTATCTGTTGTGGGTGAGTCCAGCCAGTGCTCTAGATACTTCATGAACTCGGGCCCCTCAGGCAAGCCGGACATGGTGATATTCCAGGGTGGTTGTTTTCCTTGGAAACATGGCTGACAGTCCCTGGCTCGATCTCTGTCCGTACAAAATACATTCGGATCTGCTTTCCTCACCCTGCAACAACTCTCTAGCGTCGGATTAAGCCAGTGGAGGAAGTCGTCGATCCATACCGCGGACGGCTCGGCTATGAAAGAGGATTTCGGTCGTTTCCGCTCTGCTTCCAGGACGTTGGCCAAGGATAGCGCCTGGCAGGTGGAAAAGCGACCGCAAAGACTCTGCTGACCAGCTCGCGAGGTGGGCTCCACATCCTGAGCTACAAAGTAAACCGGGGGGCCAATCTCAAAAAATTGATCCAAGGCGTTGAAATAATCGACTAAATGTGAATCTCGGGGCAAAGCCAATCGTTGGTCTGAATATGAAGTGATAGAAGAAACCTTAGGTTCAAAATCTCTCAAGTAAAAATCTAGGCACATAAGCGCGCTCACCCAGTCCAAGTTCAATCCTTTTAGAACAAAGCGCCGAAAAAACGAATATGCCTGAAAAGATGCTAAGCACCAGGATCTTGACTTTTCTCTTCATTAAAAATGGCATGTATATTGTCCTGAAAAAACGAGCCAAGTCGCCTTCCCCAGATGCCGTGGCCATGTCGGAGAGAGAAGTCGAGGTCGCAACATGGATACACGGCAGACAATCCACCTTATTTTGCTGTTTTTGAATAGTATGCAATGAATGTCAATCAACTTGGTTCGGTTATCGTAGAGCCGCAAAAAGCAATCAATGGAAAAATTACCTCCATCCTGTGCAGGTCGATTGTCATTGCACTGACAAAGACAGTCATTTGAAGAAGTGTATTGATGATCACAGCACCAGCTGCGTAGATTGCAAAGTTTCGGACCGCCGGCATCCCAACAATCGCCCCGAGGGCAAAGGCCAGAGCTTCACAAGATGCGCTAAGTAAAACTGATGGCCCCATCCGACTGGTAGCCCTTGCGATACGGGTTTCAACTGACGGTAATCCCTCTACATCATCGTCGTCTTCATTGACCAAAAGACCCTCCATCCCGTTGAAGCCAAGCCCCCCACGAGCGAGGGAGGCATATGCCTTAGAATTTTGCCTGGAAACTTCATTGGCCAAAATGAACACATTATCCACCCCGATGGCTAATACTAGGAAGGGGATTACTTCGGCAATGATCAGAGTAATTTTGATGCCGAGTAACGAGAATAACCCAACAGACGTAGAAACCGACAACAGGACGATCATAATACTCCACAAAGCAAGACTAAATTTGGACTCAACCAATAATTGACGTGCGAGCGAAGTAGATCGGGTATGAGTGGTCGGAAATACTGAGTTGGGGTCATTTCCTGGAAGTCGATACACTTGGCGAATCAAGAGCTTGACCAACGTCAAAATTCCACGGAAGATTGCGGATAACATCACGATGCCACTGCCACCGAGATTAATGGCTACATAAAGGAACATCACCAGGTAGCTCAGGACCACGATTGGGAAATCGGTATTAGTTGACTTGTTAATCTCGCCCTCGAGGGAGATTTCTGTCGACCAAGCCATGTTCATCCCTAAGCTTTGAGGGTCTTTGATTTGGTTAGACTTTCCAGCGGAAACCTGCTCCAAGTAAATCTTCAGGGCCGTTTCCCATTCCTTAGTTTGTTCAAGCTGATCTTTTTCCAGATGATTATTCACCACAAATGTAATAATGACGGCTTTCGCCTCACTAGCTTCCACTTTGGTGGAAGTCGTGTCATTGGAGGCTCTGAGGCCACCGAGAACCATCGAGGGTTTTAGCGGTGAGCCAAAGGGAGGCAGGCAACTAGCCGGAGAGCTTGCGCATTCATTTAACTTATTCGACCAGTTATCTTCATCCACTCCCTTCAATGAGTTGCCAAAATAGCCCATGATGGATTCCACCACACAATCCGATGTGGATTTGGGAGGACGAGAGGTCGCGGTAGGTGCAAGACAGACTGAAGTGAAATTTTGACCTGAATTAGATTGGAGATTCCGAATGCCTTGCTCCAGATCGGCTATCCATTTAAGTCGTTCATAGTTCAAGATGGGCTGATCAGGTACCGTGGAGGACAAGAAGATCTGTTCGGTGCGATAAAAGGGACCAAATCGAATTTCAAAATCGGCTTTGTCGGCAGCGCTTTTACTTCCTGAGGCGGCCCAGAGCTTAACGGGATCCTTTTCAACTTTAAACTTTGACCATCCAAGATTCAAGAAACCGCAGAGGAGAAAGGCTAGCGTGATTGTTAGATAAGGCTTTGATGAGCAAGCATATCCGATCCGATAAAATACCCGACTGAGAAAAACGTTTAATGGGTATGATCGAGGTTGGTTCTGGATGCCGAGAAGTCTTATATCCGCATCTGTCATTGATGAGGAGCCTCGGGCTAATCGATGGTGGGCAAAGAATGAACGACTTATGGGTGATAAGGATGTAACTGATCGAGATGCTACGGGTCCATCGGCGTCAGCCATCGAGGAAGCTCCAATTAATGGGTTTATTGGTTGACCAGAGCGATCCAATTCCTCATGATCGCTTTCGGGTGAATTGGTTAGTTCCGAGCCAGAAGGAGCCAGTGGGTCATTCATGCTGACGCGCTCATACCCACTGGGAGTTTCATATCCACTGTAGTTATCGCCATTCCGACTGTTAGCCAGATGGATCTTTCGGCGCCTCATGACTTCTTTCCATGTGATGTAAATGAGCGTGCCAGATAGAGCCAGGGAATACAGAAAAATCCAGAAGAGGTCCCCGCACTTCAATTGGCCGATATGGCATTGTTTCGAAGGAGTGGTTGGAATGAATAACGGTGGAGGAGGTGGGAGAGAGGCGCATACGGCTGGACAATCCGAACATGCGCAACGGGCATCTAGAGCAGTCGAATCACACTTGTAAACTTCAGGGTTGAGAGGCGTGAGGGTTGAATTAGTCGGAATGGTGGATGTTGCTGAGCTAGCGTCAAGTGTGAAGAAATGTTGGAAATCTTGTTTTTCGCTTGGAACGGAGTGGGTAGGAAAGTTGATTTGAAAGGGACTGCCTAGTCCAGGTTTCTCATCTCCCATGTACTGCAGAAACTTGTTCCAGGTTTTAGCGCCACCACCAATCAAATCCATAACGTAGCCATTGGTAGCACCAAACTTGACTTCTTTACAACTATTGAAGAACGCATGACCGAATCGCGAATCTACCCAAAAATCGACAGCTTTGATGGCAGGGTTCAGCTTTCCAGTCTCAGAGTTTTTAACAGATTGAGTGGATGTTACGTTGAGGAAGCTTGCTTGGTCTGGTGAACAGGTAAAGTGACAGTAAAATTTGCGAAAGTTGTTACGGCATGCGGGGCAAGATGAGATGAGAGGTTCTGCTTGAGAGAGTGACTGGGAGAGGTCTTCTATCTGGTCTTTCGTACAACAAGCTGTTTCCCAACTTGCGAATTCACTGCCACAGATTCGGCTGAGGGCTGACTGAAGATCGGAAGTAGTCTGGAGCAGAAAAAACGATTAGGCACCTGAATAAGTATCAGAATGATGAGCAAGACGATGGAAATCATGATAGAGGAGGAACGTACCTTCCGAGCGGGATTGTTGTCAGGACAGGGCAGTTCCTGACCGAAAAAACCCTTCTTGCCGCAGCGACCATACATGGCACATCGTCCAAGCTGAGAAGGAGTTTCCCACGAGCTGTTTCGTTTTTTGTTCTTCATGGTTGAGATTGGTTGTGGTCGGTTTAGTGGGAAATCCTGTTGACCGTCGAATGACTGGGGAAAACGGCAGTGACAGGCATGTAATACTCGCTGAACATCCACTCACCGATTCACTGATGGGGGTTCATTTACTGCTGATTTGCATTGCTGATTTTAAATGCATTTTTGCTGATGGTGAAAAGTATATTGGTCAGCATGCATAAAATAGGTATCAAATACAACAAAATCCACCTTTAAAACCCTTTGAGTAGAAATTATCAAATCCACAATTTCTAATGGACAGATTTCCAAAAAACAAAAAAAGTAGCTAAAATCACCATGGAGTTCAAAACCAAAAAATGTAAGTATTTGCTCCCAAACACAGGTTTCATAAATAAGTACTGATTTGGCTATGATCAAATCATCACTGGCTCACAATACTCACCTCACCTCACCTCACAAAATTAATCAACAGATACCTCATCCAAACAACTCACCTCAACTTAATCATGTGTCAGCAACCATCTCAACACAAGCAGCAAGTACCACTGCCTTC
>LAVV01013360.1:7528-17995 GCA_001263375.1 Puccinia sorghi
TGTGCAAAGAGCGGTAACAAGGGAGTGTTTGTTATTGAGGATTAAGAAAGAAACTCACCATTCTAGCAGTTCTCCGCAGTGAAACCAAAGAGTACTCAATACACATCGGAGGAAGACACTGAGTTACCTACTGAGACAGTTTTTCTTTCCACACCGGAGGGTTGATAGTCCCTTGCGCAGAGGATGTAGACAGTCCGATTGTTGGACCAGAGGGGCAATAGCAGCTTTAGAAGAGCCATCTGGCAATGAGGTAGTGAGACTGATGGTGGTTCCAGTTGCGGGCAAGGATTCCAGAAGTGGGGGCGCACGATTGCTGCAAAATGAATGAGAAGGAGAGGAATGATGGAGGGTTCTCAATAGGAGGAGGAAGCAAATTTGAAGGTAAGCCGCCACTGATTCCAGTGTTGGACTTGAGTGCGGTGGGGGAATAGATACTTGCCTGGCACAAGTTGGTAACAGGGCAAGATTGGCGCTGGGGGGATTCACGCTGCGGTTGATAGAAATTAGGTGGCTGTAAGAAGTAAAAGCCATTTCCTTTGTTACAGGTACACCAAAAGAACTCAGTGGTTCACCCTTTGCTGAGTTGGTTGCGAGGGCCAAGGAGATCTTGGCCGGCAGAGACAATTCAGAAGAGGAATCAATCCAAAAAAAAGTTGCTCAACTGTCTGCAGTTAACATGCAGCATGCTCATGCCAAGCTGCCAGCCAAACTCCACATTTTTGAATATGTGGATTGTTTGGCACAGTCACTGAAGAACTTGCTTGATAGAATAACGGAAAGAGATGGTGGAGATGGCAGCTTTCATGGGTGTGTAGGTTGAATTAGGATGCCTGCAAGCCAGCTTAGCTGAAAACACCAGTGTTGTGAGGATTTTATAGGTGATGGAAGGGCAGCGGGTCTCAGCAGCAGCAGCAGCTGCTGAGGGAATGGGGCACATGGAAAGCTGAGTGGGCCAAAGTAAACAAATTAAAGTATCTTCAGGGCTTTTGGGGCTGAGCAGATTATCCTTTTTCTGTTTTCAGCGGAAGAAACAAGCTTACAGTAGTGGCGGAGAAGGGAGCATAGATCAAGGGGGGGTTTGGTTTCAGGGGCTCAAGTAGGCATTGGAGGAGGATCAGGCAGACAAGAGTTGTTCCGGAGGGCGCTGAAGGGGAAAAACCGGCCTGTGGAGAAGTCAGGGGGTCAGCAGGTTAAGCAGCGGGGGGCTTGAGGAGTGAGGCGGTTGCAGGGACGGTTGAATGGGGGCGGTGCTGCAGGGAGTGGAGATTGGCGAGGATTTGGGGGTGCAGGAACTTGATGGGAGCAGGAGTAGGGGGGGAGTTTTGGGTGTGTGGGCGCGGACACTTGTATCCATTTATCTATCTATCTACCACATAGGAAAAAAAAGGGGAATCAAGAGTCAAGCTTCAGAATCACCAAAGGCAGAACATTCACAGTCTCTTTCCGTGTTGCAGTGTGCAAAGGGTGGTAACAAGTGAGTGTTTGTTATTGGAGTCAAAGAAGGATACTCACCTATCTAAAAATTTTCCGCAGTGAAACCAAAGAGCACTCAACGCACATTGGAGGAGGACTCTCAGTTACCTACTGCGTCAGTTTTTCTTTCCACAACGTCGAGGTGATTTCTGCAAAGGATGGGGGTTGGCACCACTCCACCCTAGCCAGAAGGCGCTTAACAATGTCCTCAAGGTCCGGATGCATGCTTCAAATTCATCCAGTTTCAGGTTATAGGGTGTCATAGGTGGTTCATGCCGCATCTTGATGTTTCACAGGCCGAAGCGCAATAAGTGAAGGTGAGAAAAAAAAATGCAGGGGGACAGAGTGGGTGAGGCGGATGGACGGAATTGGAGGATGCAAGTCTTGTGATGGGTGGAAGAAAAAAATTGGAATCAGCTAAAAACAGCCAAAAATTTGGTGTTTGGTGTGGTTGATTGGAACTAGAAAACAAAAGTGTAAGAACTCTGTTTGATTCCTTCACTGAGTGGATGTTGAAAGGGCACTAGGGAGCTTTTATAGTACCAATGTGTGTTTTATTGCAGATATCTAGCTCAGAGAGAAGTTGGGGATCAGTTCTCTACTGAGCTAGGAAGGAAAGGAAACAAGGACTAAATATAATTGATTATGTAATATTGGCATAGTTTTGTGAAATTCCAGAATGGGGTTTCACACTATGCCAGCTTTGACCAAGTCTGGTTTGCTGAAAGTGACACAACAACATAAAGACAGTCCTTTGAAGGGTCTATTTCTGTGACAAATATCCAACAGAAGGCTCTTATTTCAAGCAACTGAGGTGGTGAAAAGATGGATTTTGACCTATCTCATGATCTGCTCCTTTCTTACTTACCAACAAGCATATGAGACTCTCTCAATACAGGACTCCAACTTGATCATTTGTCTCAAAAAGTCATAGTAAGGCAATGTATATAATGCCTTGAGATCTTACAGAAGGGATTTTTTCTTTCTTTCTTTGCTCGTTTAATTCAAGCAATAGTTTTCTAGCCAAAATCTAACATCTGATCTTCATTCCTTTTTTTATGATTCTGCATTCATATTCCACATACATACCTAGGAGTAACAATCTATCCCACAACTATCTTGTCTACAAACTTATGAAAAAAAAGGAAATTCAAGTACAAATGGCCACATAATTCTTTCATTTTTGTGGGAATGAGAACCACATTCATTAAGGATAAGCTGCAGATGTTCTCAACAATAGATCATGCTTACAATTTTCAATTTAAAATGCTGTTTTTTTTTTCTCTTAATCTCAGGATAGCAAAGCTCTGATAAAACAGATTTTGAAAGAGCTTGTATGCATGGTTTGAAGAGTGAACCAATAACCCCCTAACCACCACTTGGTGTTTTGAATGCAAAGAATCATCTGTCCAAAGTTTGACAGAAGAAATGAATCTTGAATGATAATAATACGCATGATTGTCTGCGCTCACAGGGTCAATGTTTGCTCAGTTCATGGAGGTTTCAGTGGGGAGATCCCTCGGGTTGGCCCCGATCATCCCCGGGGTGATCAGCAGCCACTCGACTCTGTTGACCATTCGAAGAAATGACTTAACAAAAACCACTCACCAACTAAAACACTCGATCATGTCCAGCCAGCCTCTTCACGGTCTGCCACTCAACACACTCAAGCAGAAAGCCGCCGTAGAAGATGACCCCACCGTCCCTTTGCTCGAACGCATCAAACAGGCTCGTCTGGCCCATACGGCCGCCCTCGAGGCCGACTCACTTAGTCAACACGAATCCGCTTACTATCACTACTTCAATGCCGCTGGGTTGGTCTTCCCAGAATTTATAACTTTTCTCTCACGAAAAAAAAAAAAAAATCATGCTCAAATTTCACTACCTATCATACCGAATCACGCCATCAGCCCTCCTACTGAACTGGAAATGACATCCTCGGGATTCTAAAATATCATCAGGACATTGCTGACCACCCTTACACTTACTTTTCCTTTCTTCTTTTTTCTTTGTCTCAAGCATTCTCCAGGTCATCCTTAAGCATCCCGGCTTTCCAACTCTAAAGGTCGAGCATCCTGCCGAATATCGTGTCTATCTCGGTGAGTGCGTCAAGTTTCTTCTTCCCCTATTTCACCGTCAAAACAGTGGTCTTGAAAGCCCTATTCCACTACTCACTTCTTTTGCTTCTGTTCATTTCTCTAGAGCTTGCACCCAAGATCCTAGCATGTACCCAACGTGCGAAAATACTTGCCAACATCATAGAAAACCTCCCTGAAGGCTCTTCCCCCACCCCTTCCTCATCCAAGTTAACCGGCCCTCGGCGACCCGTTGGGAGTAACATTTCTGAGCGCATCAAGGCTTTCGAATCTAACCAACGACACGAAAATATCGTCCCCATCTGCTCAATGTCCCGAGATCAATCCAAAAATCCCCATTCATCACCATCCCCGTCTCTCAAGAACAATGACCACCGATCCCAAAGTTATATCCCAGACGTAAACGGAGTTTCTGATATAATCATTCCCCCAAGTTTTGTTTCCACTGCGCTTGAGGCCGAGTCTACCATCCGTTCCGGATCCGCACCACCCGATTTGACAACAGATACGTCACCCTCAGGGGTAAAGCCCAAACCTAAGCTACCCTACGGCATCGGTAATGGTCTTCCCCTCGCAGATAGTGAATCCCGCCCGCATCTTCGAAATCCCTCAAGTTCACTTCTTGACCCAATCCGCACACCCTCTCAATTTAATCAAGCTTTTCCACCTCTCGAAGACACCTCGTCAAATGAACCAGTGCAGTCTAATCAGCCCTCGTCCCCACCTTCGTGTCCACTCCCCACCCTGCCTAGTGTCCCTTCCCCACCCTCATATCCATTCCCCAGCCTTCCTAGTGTTCCTTCCACACTTCCAGTCAAATCATCATTTTCGGCCCTACCACCACCACCTCAACCATTTCAAATTCCACCCCCAGACCCCCACCCGGCCTCTCAACCTGTATCATCCGCACCCTCCGACCCACTGGTTAATGACGTGACACTTGGCGCTGGTTTGACAAATTCCGATCCTCCCAGCGACCATCCCTGTCCCGTTGGTGCTCCTCCACCTTATCCAAATTTTGAAATTGAAGCTCGGTCGTCTTCCCCACCCCGCCAAAAGTCTCCCTGCAGTCGGTCTCCTGATTTGACCTCTCCTGACGGTGCCAAAGGCTCGCGAAGTATTGACTGGACCTTCTCCTCACCCAAAACCTCCGCATTAAACTACAGTCCCCTTCAACCACCCCACTCATCTGTTCAGCCACCAACCTTACCTTTGGATACAAACGAAATACTACCTGCAACACTGATTGATTACTTTAGAAGATCCGCTGCTTGTGCAATCGACACCAAAGTTTTATTTCTGGACTTGCGGATTCGCCAAGATTTTGAGGCATGTCGCATCAAATCCACCGATGTGGTTTGCATCGAACCCCTCATTTTGACTAAGAATAGTGGAAGGGGTGTTACTTCGGCGGATATCGAACAGTCTTTAGTCTTATCTCCAAAGAAAGAACAGTTGATGTTTCAAAACCGCTCGAATTTCGATTACGTTATCATATACGACAAACGTTCAGTGCAACTCCCGGTTAATCGCTCGAAAACTGAATTACTCCACTCATCAGATCCGAGCGAAGAAGCCACACGATTGCTCTTGCTGTTGTATCTTGCCATTCACAAGGAGGAATACGTCCAGCGACTGAAGCAGCCGCCAATGCTCCTCAGTGGAGGAATCGAAGGCTGGATGAAAGTCGCTGGAGAGGTTGGTGTCGTTGGCAAGGGCTCATTGGCGGCCCGGACATATCAAAAGTCATACTCAACTGAAGTCACATCCTCCATGAATGGTGTCCCGATCACCTTGAGACAACCATCCAGCCCCAATGCCGATCAAATTAGGAACGTTAATGGGAGCGAATACCAGGTTGGCTTCACAGATCTTAAGCGGGCTCGTCGCCAAGTTGCAGTATTCCAGCGGGACGATTCATTGTCTGATTCGAATCACATTGTCCGAGGGGTAGCTGACCTGACAAATCGGTCCAATGGAGTTCATCAACAGCCTCCCATATCAACCTGCATGCCTACATTTCAAACCAACCGGGCAGGGTTCCCTCCGCAATACTCATCGAGTAACTATCTTAACAATGGAATCGGGGGCTCCCCAATCACTTTGCCTCAGCAGACTCTCCAAAGACTCAAGTCATTAGAATTATATGATGGCAATCACTCGTCTAACGAACCGGGCTTATCAAGTTATTCTTCAGTACCACCCCACCACATGCCACTCAATCTTTATCAACCCCATTCTCGACCTCCAGTCCCCCCGCCCCCGATCAATTATGGCCCTCAACATCCTCAAGCCCTTGCACCCCACCCAATGGATGTTCGATATCTTCCATACCTGGCAACTCCGATTCGGCCGCCTATCCAGTATCCTCAACTACCCTCTCATCCTCGTCCGCTTCAACCACCCCCAGCAGCTGTGGCCCCCGGCGGATCGAGTGTCATGCCAAGCTACTTCAACCGAGCTTCCGTCTACGCCCCTCTTCCTCCTCAACCGGCCCTACTCGGTGGCGACTCAAGAACACCCCCCATCACCCCCTTTTCTGCCAATCGGCATGGTCCTAGTGAACTATATTTCAACCCTAGTTTTGAGGATGGTCAGGTCGGTTTCACTGGTCTGAAGAACCTTGGTAACACTTGCTACATGAACTCGACGATCCAGTGTCTCAGTGCCACCATCCCCCTAGCACGATTCTTCAAAGGTATATCTTCTCCTCGATTCAATAAACAGCAAGATTTCTGATATTGACATGTTACTATGCGTATTCGATGCATGGCCAAAATCAGATGGCTCTTATAAACGCTGTATCAATCGAACCAATCCACTGGGAACTCAGGGTCTACTAGCCGAATCGGTGGCCGAGCTGGTGAGAGTACTTTGGGGAGCGCAATATACGTTTGTCTCACCGATTACGTTCAGGGTGAGTTTTCTTAGATTTGCATGTGATTGAGAGTGCTGAAGCTACTCCACGTTGTGTTGATATAAAGGTGGTGGTTCTTTAACCTCTTCTGCAGGATGCAATCTGTCGGTTCGCCCCCCAGTTCCGCGGCTCGGACCAACAAGATGCACAGGAGTTCCTCGGATTCCTACTCGATGGCTTGCATGAAGATCTCAACCTGGTCACCAACAAACCACCGCCCTTAGAAATGACTCCGGAGCGGGAGGCGGCTCTCGAAACTCTGCCGACCCAGATAGCTTCCGCAAAGGAGTGGGAAATTTACAAACGAAGAGATAATAGTGTTATCGTGGAACTCTTTCAAGGCCAATATCGCAGTCGACTACAGTGTCTCACTTGTAATACGGTTTGTAAACTTTTGCCCCCTTTTGTTCGATCAACAACAATAAAAAAGAAACAGTCGCAAGTAGATAATAACTTGTTCTCCTTCATGATGCTTTTTTTTGCTTCGAAAGACATCGACAACTTATAACACCTTCATGTATCTTTCGTTGCCGATTCCGAACAAACGTGGGATCAGTAAAGTCAGTCTGACTCAATGTTTGGATGCGTTCTTGAAAGAAGAAATCATGGAGAAGGATGATGCTTGGTCAGGATTCTTACCTCTGATTCTGGGGCAATGCTTTTCCGAGGAATTCCGAGGAAAATCCTTAAAATGATAAGCCTTAGCTATGAACGATCGACTGATTTTTTTTGCTTCATAGGAACTGTCCAAAATGCAAGGCAAGAAGGAAAGCGACAAAACGATTATCGTTGGCTAAACTGCCACCAATCCTGTTAATCCATTTGAAGCGATTCTCGTTCAAGGGTCCATTTTCAGACAAACTGGAGACATTTGTCCAGTACCCACTGTATGGCTTCGACCTTTCACACTATGTGCCACCGCCACTGTCCGCTGGCTCGCTGTCGGCCGAGCTACGGCCGCATTACGAAGAGCCCGCTTGGTCGACTCCCCACTCGAATATATACGATCTTTATGCTGTCTGTAATCACTTTGGCAGTCTTAGTAGTGGCCACTGTTCGTCATTTTTTTTCCCACATTTTGCTTCTCTTTCTCCTTCACTTTTTTTAATCTTATTTTGGATTCTGTTTGGTTGATGGCTTTCGTAGATACCGCCTTCGCACGCTCCCAGAAAGATTGGTACAATATCGGCGACAGTCGTGTCTCTAAAACCGACGAGAAGTCGGTCAAGGTCTGTCCCACTCCCTCCAACTGTGCTGATCTCTTTTTTAACTGAACTGAAACTCTCGACATGTTTGGTTCTGATATCCACTCTCTCATAATGACATACACTCTCAGGCTCGTAGTGCGTATTTATTGTGTTTCCGTAAGCGAACCTTTCCTTTCTTTCCTTCAATATTGGGTACTCATTGCTTCCATGCGTATCCACCTTCTGTATCACTTTCATCTAGGGAGAAGAGGATGACCAAGAAACATTTGACAAGAAAATAACCAGAAACAAGAATAATCATGAAAACCCGTAAAAAACCAACACGCAAATATATAATTATACATTAGGAGCAAAGATGTATTTATTTGTATCTAACATTCCACGTACCAAGCAAGATTGATGAACAAGGTAACCTGTCCCACGTTCTATGGTCAGTTTCCACGAGAAAAAACCCACACATATCTTTTTCTTTTCACCGTACTCCGACTGTTTTCCTTTCTACCCTCATTCCATTCAACTCTGCCTGTACATCTAGCTCTACTCTTTCTCCATTCAATCGGACCTTTCTTTCTTACTATAATCCCTTTAATGCTCTCAATCAGACATTTACCTTTCTTATATACCTTCTGCCAGTAACAAACACATACACATATATATTTATATGCAACCTTTTGTTTTCTCTTTCTCTCCTTTATTGTTTGATTTTCTCTACCTCTTTCCCTCTCAACAGCCTCTTTTTCTTTCTTCAAAAACAAAAAGAAAGCCTAATAATTTAGCCAATGCTTTTTCTATATTCTTTTCTCTACATCATAATGATCCACAACGATCATCTTCTTCTTCATGATCATATCCTTGATTACTGGTGGCTTACCTAACCAACCCTATTCTTTTCTTTTGTCTTCATTTAACTAAACTCAAGAGATAGGAAAAAATGTCTTTTCTCTCTTTTTAACTTCTCAAGGTTGGTTTCCCTTTTTGCTGATTATCTTTATTTGCATATTTGCCCTAAAGTCTCATTTTTTTTTCTTACAATGTTTGTTTGACATACTTGAGTAGACAAGAAGCAAGCCTAGAAAACAAAAAAAAATCATGTATATTAGCAGCTTTGTGTTATGAGCTGTGGCACAGACTACTACATGTACAGAGCCTATCATGTACATGTCACGGACATTAGACTCAAAGTCCGCATAGTGGGACATCCAATCCTTTCCCTCAACCTGTAATCAACCAACTAGAACCCAGAACCCAGAACACCAGAACAACCCCAGACCTATCTTCCTCTCCCCAGAACAAACCATAACATATTGCAGGATTTACCCTTTGGAGAAGAAGACTAAGAAACAAACAAGAAACCCACCAAAAGAACCCAAACAACAGAAACAGAAACCCACTCTGCAAGTAACATACCCAATCCTGCACCCCAACTATGGATGCCGCTGAAGTCAGACAACTGAAAAGACAGATGGCAGACATGATGAAGGCGCTGGAAAAAGAGAAATCTGGCCGCCAACAAGCCAAAGCAAAGTTGGTGTTGGCAGGAACAAGCAACACAAAAAACCCCATCCCGCAACCTTTACAAACCCCAAAATGTGGACCTAGAATAGGGGACTTGGGACAAATTTGACTGCACCAGAGGTGCCATAGCCGAGACATAAGGTGTCCAAGTGGAGCTTTATATTGCCGCCCTCAATGTTCCCCAACAACCGCTCAAAGATCATTTTTTCAATCTCATACCTGATGGGTGCCACAAGTAGCTGGGCCATCCTGTTCACCAACAGAGTACTGGCAAACAATCCAGCCAACCCTGTCACGTAAAATGACTTTCCCAGACATTTCATGGTGTTTTAAATTGACTTGGAAAAGAAAGCAAAGGTGGAACAGGCACTGCAGGTGTTGAGGCAGACCAGTTTGGTGGCAGACTGCATCCACACAATTGTGACCCTAGCTGTGGATTTGGGTTGGGAGTTCCCAAAACTTATCAGTCTTTGCACCCAGGTCCTAAAGGAGATCGAACTGCTGTTGATCCTAGGTAGGATGGAGTTCTGCACAGTGCCAGAGGTTTCCAACTTGGCCTTTAGGATTGGAAATCAACAAACATGAAACAGCTCCCCAACAACCAACAAAAGCAAGGCTGGAACCAGACACCATGGACATCTCCGTATTCCACTGC
Organism: Puccinia sorghi; assembly: GCA_001263375.1. Lineage (NCBI taxonomy): Eukaryota > Fungi > Basidiomycota > Pucciniomycetes > Pucciniales > Pucciniaceae > Puccinia > Puccinia sorghi. Next base: position 17,393 of record LAVV01013360.1, read on the forward strand.
CGTCTTTCTGAGGCAGAGAAAACAGACATGATGCGGGACAGCCTATGCTTCAGGTGAAGGAACCAAGGCCACTTAGCCTGGGACTTCCCAACAAAGAAGGGAAAAGGCCACAAAAAAAAAACAAATGGCGGTAAAGGAGGATCAAATATCCCAACTTGCTGATGGGATCACAACATTGGAAGGAAGCAGGAAGGATAAAAAACATGGTGAGGTTTTGGAAAGAAAAACCGACTCAGTAGGTAACTGAGAGTCCTTCTCCAATGTGTGTCGAGTACTCTTTGGTTTCACTGCGTAAAACTTCTGGATTTTTATTTCTCACACCATCATAATCCATAGAGCCACACCCAAAACCCCACTACCCACCACTGTTATGGTCAAGTTTAAGAATGTAGATTGCTAACTGGGGGATGTACAAATTTGCAGAGGCTGGAGATAATCCCCCAGTTGGGACACCACTGGCAAGTCCCAGAGGGGGTTACGGGTGTGGAGTCTTTATAGGCCAGGAGGTGTGGAAAGAAGAACTGTCTCAGTAGCTAACTGAGTGTCCTTCTCCAATGTGTATCGAGTACTCTTTGGTATCACTGCAGAGAACTGCTAGAATGG
>LAVV01013371.1:0-10462 GCA_001263375.1 Puccinia sorghi
TCAAAAATCAAAATCAAAAACACAGAATTCTTATTGCACATTCAAAGAAGTCACATCATTCTTCTCAATCTTAGTCAAAATAAGCAAAAAGAAAGAACAATACAAATTGAAGTTTTTCAGAAAAAAAAAGTTCACATTTGAGTGGTTTGGTCAAGCCTTCTGGTATAATGATTCAACAATTTTCTGATATTTGCATGGCTTATAGCAGAAAAGAAGTATGGAGATAGGGAGTACATATAGAAAGGAAATGGAAAGGATACAGAGAATATACAATCTGAGATAGAACTGGGATAATGGAAAACAACCTCCATGGAAGTTCCTTACTTTCTTTCCTGGTGACTGCAGTGGGAAAGCTGAAAAAAAAATAAAGCCTTAGTTTGGGTGATTCGGTGGTGGAGCCACCAAAAAAACCACACTAGTTCTTGGAAGGCAAAACAAATATCCTCTGCAAGCCTATCCTCTCCTTTTCCACCTTGTAATATGAGCCACATGCCACTCTCACCAAAGCCTTTCTTCAAATCTGCCAATGTACTGTGTTGAGTTTTTGCCTTTGTGGTTTCTTAAATGACAGAGAAGAAACCCCTCTGACATCTTGTCCCCATAAAAAAAACCATATGTTATGGTGACAAGTCAGAATTACAGCCCTCAGCACAACGGTCAGTACAGAATCATAAAATGCTTTACATAATCAAAATTATTTCTCCACTTGGCTATTCCTTGACAAATCACTTTGATTGAATCATAAACAAGGGCTTTTTTCATCTTTGTTGAGTTTTTGATATGCTTTCAACGTGACATCACGCCAAATTGCAACCAATTTACAAAAGATTTGTAGTTGAATTGCAGAGGATATCAACTGAACTTTGGACCAAGTTCACCAAAAATCAGGGCAAACTTGTAAATAACTTACAACCAACACACAACAGTTATCAGCTCAGTATATGACCAAGTTGATAGAAAGCACTTGCATGCAAGTTCCATGGAAACAGCCTGTGTGTAAAGTGTATTTTTTTGGGATTTCATCCTGAAAAAGGGTTTGCGAATGAAAAGATATGTACCTATTGGTCCTGTCTGGTAAATTCAAGGCCTCTAAGGAAATTTTACCTGCAGTGGTATAGAGCAAGTTTGTCAGACAAAAAAGTGCTATTCTAGTTTTGTAGCTCACCTGTGATAATAGGTTTGGTGTTGGCTGGTTTATTCAAGGCCTGATACTCATTCCAACATCAAAAATCTTTTTATATCAAGTGTTTCATTTTGAACAAGTTCATCTCCTGCCTTATACTTCATGTGAAGTGTTTGATGTTTCAGGAGTGTGGATGTCACCTTCTTTGGTCATATTTATCAATAAAGGATGTTTGAAGAGAGTAATCACTGCCTTTAAGAGTCCTTCAACACAGTGATAGTACTTGTTTTGTCTTTTGACAGTACCCATTTTTCACACACAAAGCTGACAGGAAATTTGGTGACATTGCCTCTACCTACAATTTCAAAATACAAGAACTCAACGCTGCAGCCTTGTAAGGGTTATTCTTTGCTGTATCAACCATTTAACTATGTTTTTATTTTATTTTCCTTCACAAATGGGGCCAAAGACCAATATTTTGATGACTTTTTTTTGCAAATAAAAATTAAGAAAATACAAACAAAGATTAGTTTTGTAAAACACTTGAAAAACATCTCATCAAAAATTTAGAAACTGTTTATAATTGGGTCCTTAATTAAACACATCAGAAGCAGTGATTTGCAAGTTGCTTGGCCACCATTTGGGCTCTCATTGCTTGTTCTTGGGTTTCACAGTTGAGGGTTTAGTCTTGCTGGGGTCAGACCCTTGTTTCGTCGGGTTTTTTCCGGGATCAGCAGCCGCACGGCAGAAGCTCGAGTAAGGTAAGGTTGATACTTTTTTTTTCACCAGTTGTTTCAAAATGGCAGTTTTGCAGCAGCTCGTTTGTTTACCAGAATCGCATGAGGGGCGCCCATTTTTGGCTGGCTTGGCCTCGGTATCTGGACAAGCGACATTCTCTTCAATCTCGCACTTACGCATCCCTATTAACAGGAAAGACTCACGGGTGTTTGGTGCATTGACTTTCGCTGCTAAATTTGTGACGCAAAGCGTCGTTTCATTGGTCGGGCAGTTCCCCCCCTGCGTCGGATTGGAGGCGGGAGACGTGACCTTGGGAGTAGACTTGGTGACGGGCTTGGTGGCGGGCTTGGGGGCGGGCTTGGCAGCGGGATTTTGAGCAAGGGTTTGGGAAATCGTGGCCAACAAAAAAGCAAGCACTAGAAATTTGGAATATCCGGAGAACATCTTTTGATGGATTGTTTCTTTGCTACGATTTAAAAAGCAGACGTTTGACGTTGATAAGAGGGCTATATATTATAAGGCTCTGAGCGCGGTTCTTGGCACGTGAGCATGTATAAGGAAAGCTAAGATAAGGCAGTGAAGATCGATCAAGACTGCTTCTTATATACCTTCTTGGACTCCAAACTCTCGTTGTTGGTCAACGGCATTGCCGAGCTTGGTCGGGCGAACCACCTGAGACCGAAGATGGCCTACCACACCATGCGAGACCAATGGTAGCGCAGCGACGAACAATGCATCGAAGCGAGTTAATTATTACCCTGGGCTAGGCAAGCTAGTCTCTGGAGCACCGAGAGACTTGACGCTGTCAGCAAATCCACCAGCTGAGCACAATGTCAAGTCGATCGGAGGTGGTCTCAAGTGGCTTCACGTGCAACCGATGGCGAGTTACGCCTTTCCTGAGGGTAACGAGTCTAGTGACCGAAAGAAGTGACTTGCTCCATGACGCTCGGTCTCCCATCTCCACTCAGCATACTCTGCGACTGGTGGATGATGAGAGTTAAAGTTGGAAAACTTAAACCTAATCTGTTGTTATTAAAAGTAGCTGATCCGTTGTACCCTTTCTATTTTTTCTTCATTCAGATTTCTTTGCGTCTCTCAACTCTCAACCTCCTCAAGTTTGCTCGTTACTCTCGGCCTTGTCCTTTCGTGTGGTGCTGCTGACACACTCGCGGTTTCTTCAAAGGTTCATCTCTTTCTTTCTCATTCTTGTCTTTGTGTCTTGGCTCTCTTGAAACTCATTCAGATTTCTTTTCGTCTCTCAACTCTCAACCTCATCAGGTTTGCTCGTTACTCTCGGCCTCGTCCTCCTGTGTGGTATTGCTCACACACTCGCGGTTTCTTCAAAGAAATTCTCTGCGCCTTTACTTTCTGTACATGCAAGAGAGAGATAAGAAGGAAAACTACTTCAGTTCTCTAATCACACTCTGGATCCAATCTGGAGACCCCAGAGCTCAAATCATCTTGGATAGCGGTGCCTACGCGCACATTTTCAACGATAATTGATACTTCGAGATGTTGAATTCTGATCAAATTCTGCATGTGCAATTCTCACTCCAACAAGTTTGAATCCTAACCCACACATCAAGATGGTGCAATAAAAGAAAATCACCCGGCAAACTTACTGGTCTTTCCTTCACGTGACCTTTTCCAAGTGAAGCAAAGAGTAAGTCAAATCATTAAAATCAATCCTGAGAACTGATCAATCAAGCTCAACATTTTCATTCCTTTCTCTCATTCAACTTCATTCTTTTAAGATTAGTCTAGACCCTCCCTTACATCCTTCACAACCAAAACCCAAAACTCATAATCAACCTCAACTGTGTTGTTGCAGGTATGCAAACATCTCATATTTCAGTCTCCCAAATTGTTTTCCCTTATATGATTCTCTCATCTTCCATTCTACTATAGCTGTGTGTTGTTGTGTCCAAAGGAATCAGGAGGAATTTTTCATTAATTGTTCCAGACATTGTCATAAATCTCATCAATCCTGGTGAGCTCATTAAGAAAGGTGATACCCTTCAAGCAGCAAAATCCAGCTTTACTGTATGGAAACATGGTGCAGTTGCTTTACCATCAAAGGAGGACTTTTTTAGGTCAACAATCCAGATTCCGTTGGTTCAGACTACCAACCTGCTGAAAATATGTCCAATTAAAAAGAAACCCTTCAAGAGATACATGAGAAACTCTGACATGCATCAATCCAAAGGATCAGACCTTTCCTGGACAATTCCATCTTGAAGTCCAAGAAAAATACTTTTGAATGCAAATCTTGTGTACTCACAAAGATAACAGAATAACCATTCAATCTCTAGTCTGAGCTGGCCAACAAACCTTTTGAAAGAATTTACCTTGACTTGATTGGACCTATCAAACCAGAATTACCTCTGAAAAATTGATTTGTCTTGACTGGAAGACAGCCACTCTGGCTACCTTGGCAGGTTTCCACTGATTCACAAAGACAATACCACAAACATCTTAATCAATCTTGTAGAAAGCAAGAAAACCTGACAGGGATATTATCCAAAGATGATTTGCTCCAATGGTGGTGGATAGTTCATGGGGAACAGTTTAGTCAGGTTTCTCAATGGGAAACACATCCAGAGGCTAATATATGAACCCTCCCATCTGCAACATAACAGTAGAGCAGAACACACAAATTGAAATATTGTCAAATCAATGCACACAACCATTGGCAGTTGAAATTGTGTGGTCTCAGCTTGAATCACTCCACTGTGATCTTGAACATGAATGATATTCAAGGACACAAATTGGATGTAAAAGGGGAAGAAGTTTGTTTTATTGCCTTCAATATTGTATCTTTAAGGTCATATTTTGTGGTGTCACAGACGGGGAAAGTGATAGAATCCAAAAATTGACATTTTTTGAAGAAAGACAATTCACCTCCAGTACTAGAGTCAGAAGCACGCGCTATTCAACCAAACATCTACTTATCCATTTTGACGCAAGACACTCAACCAATGAAAGCTCAACATTAAATACAAGAACTCAACGCTGCAGCCTTGTAAGGGTTATTCTTTGCTGTATCAACCATTTAACTATGTTTTTATTTTATTTTCCTTCACAAATGGGGCCAAAGACCAATATTTTGATGACTTTTTTTTGCAAATAAAAATTAAGAAAATACAAACAAAGATTAGTTTTGTAAAACACTTGAAAAACATCTCATCAAAAATTTAGAAACTGTTTATAATTGGGTCCTTAATTAAACACATCAGAAGCAGTGATTTGCAAGTTGCTTGGCCACCATTTGGGCTCTCATTGCTTGTTCTTGGGTTTCACAGTTGAGGGTTTAGTCTTGCTGGGGTCAGACCCTTGTTTCGTCGGGTTTTTTCCGGGATCAGCAGCCGCACGGCAGAAGCTCGAGTAAGGTAAGGTTGATACTTTTTTTTTCACCAGTTGTTTCAAAATGGCAGTTTTGCAGCAGCTCGTTTGTTTACCAGAATCGCATGAGGGGCGCCCATTTTTGGCTGGCTTGGCCTCGGTATCTGGACAAGCGACATTCTCTTCAATCTCGCACTTACGCATCCCTATTAACAGGAAAGACTCACGGGTGTTTGGTGCATTGACTTTCGCTGCTAAATTTGTGACGCAAAGCGTCGTTTCATTGGTCGGGCAGTTCCCCCCCTGCGTCGGATTGGAGGCGGGAGACGTGACCTTGGGAGTAGACTTGGTGACGGGCTTGGTGGCGGGCTTGGGGGCGGGCTTGGCAGCGGGATTTTGAGCAAGGGTTTGGGAAATCGTGGCCAACAAAAAAGCAAGCACTAGAAATTTGGAATATCCGGAGAACATCTTTTGATGGATTGTTTCTTTGCTACGATTTAAAAAGCAGACGTTTGACGTTGATAAGAGGGCTATATATTATAAGGCTCTGAGCGCGGTTCTTGGCACGTGAGCATGTATAAGGAAAGCTAAGATAAGGCAGTGAAGATCGATCAAGACTGCTTCTTATATACCTTCTTGGACTCCAAACTCTCGTTGTTGGTCAACGGCATTGCCGAGCTTGGTCGGGCGAACCACCTGAGACCGAAGATGGCCTACCACACCATGCGAGACCAATGGTAGCGCAGCGACGAACAATGCATCGAAGCGAGTTAATTATTACCCTGGGCTAGGCAAGCTAGTCTCTGGAGCACCGAGAGACTTGACGCTGTCAGCAAATCCACCAGCTGAGCACAATGTCAAGTCGATCGGAGGTGGTCTCAAGTGGCTTCACGTGCAACCGATGGCGAGTTACGCCTTTCCTGAGGGTAACGAGTCTAGTGACCGAAAGAAGTGACTTGCTCCATGACGCTCGGTCTCCCATCTCCACTCAGCATACTCTGCGACTGGTGGATGATGAGAGTTAAAGTTGGAAAACTTAAACCTAATCTGTTGTTATTAAAAGTAGCTGATCCGTTGTACCCTTTCTATTTTTTCTTCATTCAGATTTCTTTGCGTCTCTCAACTCTCAACCTCCTCAAGTTTGCTCGTTACTCTCGGCCTTGTCCTTTCGTGTGGTGCTGCTGACACACTCGCGGTTTCTTCAAAGGTTCATCTCTTTCTTTCTCATTCTTGTCTTTGTGTCTTGGCTCTCTTGAAACTCATTCAGATTTCTTTTCGTCTCTCAACTCTCAACCTCATCAGGTTTGCTCGTTACTCTCGGCCTCGTCCTCCTGTGTGGTATTGCTCACACACTCGCGGTTTCTTCAAAGAAATTCTCTGCGCCTTTACTTTCTGTACATGCAAGAGAGAGATAAGAAGGAAAACTACTTCAGTTCTCTAATCACACTCTGGATCCAATCTGGAGACCCCAGAGCTCAAATCATCTTGGATAGCGGTGCCTACGCGCACATTTTCAACGATAATTGATACTTCGAGATGTTGAATTCTGATCAAATTCTGCATGTGCAATTCTCACTCCAACAAGTTTGAATCCTAACCCACACATCAAGATGGTGCAATAAAAGAAAATCACCCGGCAAACTTACTGGTCTTTCCTTCACGTGACCTTTTCCAAGTGAAGCAAAGAGTAAGTCAAATCATTAAAATCAATCCTGAGAACTGATCAATCAAGCTCAACATTTTCATTCCTTTCTCTCATTCAACTTCATTCTTTTAAGATTAGTCTAGACCCTCCCTTACATCCTTCACAACCAAAACCCAAAACTCATAATCAACCTCAACTGTGTTGTTGCAGGTATGCAAACATCTCATATTTCAGTCTCCCAAATTGTTTTCCCTTATATGATTCTCTCATCTTCCATTCTACTATAGCTGTGTGTTGTTGTGTCCAAAGGAATCAGGAGGAATTTTTCATTAATTGTTCCAGACATTGTCATAAATCTCATCAATCCTGGTGAGCTCATTAAGAAAGGTGATACCCTTCAAGCAGCAAAATCCAGCTTTACTGTATGGAAACATGGTGCAGTTGCTTTACCATCAAAGGAGGACTTTTTTAGGTCAACAATCCAGATTCCGTTGGTTCAGACTACCAACCTGCTGAAAATATGTCCAATTAAAAAGAAACCCTTCAAGAGATACATGAGAAACTCTGACATGCATCAATCCAAAGGATCAGACCTTTCCTGGACAATTCCATCTTGAAGTCCAAGAAAAATACTTTTGAATGCAAATCTTGTGTACTCACAAAGATAACAGAATAACCATTCAATCTCTAGTCTGAGCTGGCCAACAAACCTTTTGAAAGAATTTACCTTGACTTGATTGGACCTATCAAACCAGAATTACCTCTGAAAAATTGATTTGTCTTGACTGGAAGACAGCCACTCTGGCTACCTTGGCAGGTTTCCACTGATTCACAAAGACAATACCACAAACATCTTCATCAATCTTGTAGAAAGCAAGAAAATCTGACAGGGATATTATCCAAAGATGATTTGCTCCAGTGGTGGTGGAGAGTTCATGGGGAACATTTTAGTCAGGTTTCTCAATGGGAAACACATCCAGAGGCTAATATCTGAACCATCCCATCTTCAACATAACAGTAGAGCAGAACACACAAATTGAAATATTGTCAAATCAATGCGCACAACCATTGGCAGTTGAAATTGTGTGCTCTCAGCTTGAATCACTCCACTGTGATCTTGAACATGAATGATATTAAAGGCCAGAAATTGGATGCAAAAGGGGATGAAGTTTGTTTTATTGGCTTCAATATTTTATCTCTAAGGTCACATTGTGTGGTGGCACAGACGGGGAAAGTGATAGAATCCAAAAATGTACATTTTTTGAAGAAAGACAATTTACCTCCACTAGAGTCAGATGAACCGTTGGAAATTCTCTCAGACAAATTTAATCAGTCAGAAAAACAATTAGAACCAGTACTGCCTCAAACTGCTTCTTCTGATCACCGGGAGACTTGTTGAAACACGCTCTAGTGTGCAACATGGTGGTCCAATTAGGTTTCAAGTATCAAAAAGCTTCACCCATATATAGCCATATTTTTAGGCACATATATGCATCTTTTCCCTGTATGAAAAATTTAAGCACCATTTACTTAGTGGAACACCTTGGCTAGCATCACCAGTGGAATATGCTAATTAGATTTTTAATATTATCACATAGTACCGGTGGAATTTATTTATATTTTGAATATTATTTCATATTAAACAATCAGGGTTGATAAATACATAGTAAGTACATAATTAGTCTCAATCCATCAGGATTAAGGATTCATTCATGATCATATATGGCCAATCAGCATGCAGGATTTAATTCTAAATTTCTGACCAGTCACAAATGAGAGTTCAGCTCACAGATTTCCATTATCTTGTTCTGATCTACCAGAGTACAGGACTCAGCTCTGACCAACCAGAATACACAGTTCAGCTCTCATATCCCAACCAATCACAAACCATGGTTCAGATCCACACTAGCAGAATTGCCTCAATCAAGCTTACACCACTAAAAATACCTCATATTTTACTATAAAAGGAGGGCCTCTCCCCCATCCTAACATGAAATAACTCACCCAACATACCTCCCAACTCATCCAGGGAATACTCCATCCATCACTCACCCAACACACCTCTCAACTCAGGGGATCATCCACCCATCACTCACCCCACACCCCACTTCCATCCATCCACCCATAAAAAATACACCTTATATTAGATTAAGCAGTCAGTAGTAGAAAAGAACAAATTTACCATCTGTAACAGGGTGGTATGTGACACTCTTTTGATGAGGATGACTCAGCGTATGAAAGTAGACTGGCTTACCCTGTTGCAGGTTCGATTCGCGTTTGGGACCATTCTATCCTGAACCAATTGTTGGATTTTTCCACCTGTCAACAGCAAGGTCAAAGATATCTTTGAATTAATTAGAGTTGCTTCAAAGTTACTTTGAATTGCTTCAAAATGCTTTGATCTTGTTGCTTCGAAGTTAATTAGAAGTGCTTCAAGCTGCTTTGAATTGATTCGAAGTATCTTCAAGATGCTATATTGGAGAGGTAGCATCTTTGAGGTATCTTCAAGATGCTATATTGGAAGGAGTAGCATCTTTAAGGGGGCTCTCTCAACCTTGGTGGCTCCTTGCAGCTTCCCAGAGTGTGTCTGAAAATGGCTCCATGATTCAAGGCATGGGTTAGTGCCACCAGTCATTCATACTTTGGGACAAAGTACCTTAAGACCCGGGGTACTGTCACAGGGTAGTATGTTACACTGTAACATCCTAATTGGACTTGACATTTCAGCCAGTCTCATAGCCTTTTGGTTAGGCTCAACACTTTGTTTTATTAGGATGACTCAGCGCATGACACTGATGTGGCTAAGTGGTCCATATTTTTGACATCAACTTATAACTCTCTGCTTTGTGTAGAATTGGGAGGAGCATTGAAAAATACAAAGATATCATTTTTATCACCTTTTGGAGTGTTCTTCTCTAATTCTTTGATTTCATCCTGGCTCTTCTTAATTAGTTAAGCCTCTTGCTTGTTGAAATTGTTCTCCAGAAGTAATTGCATGTGTTTTTCTCTTTCTGGCCAGCAATGAGCAGAAAATCTGAGACAGAATGCTGGGTGGAGCAACCAAGGCCTCACATTTAAGTGCCTCTTCCTGGTATTCCTCAAGTTTTGTTATCATCTTGTGATACATTGGATGAAAGGTGTTTCCTTGGGAACCAGCTTCCTCTTTCTTCCTAAATATTTGATTTTTTGATGATAATTGGCCAAGACAAAGTTACTGGTAGGTCCATCACCCTCCATTTCCTGGTTCAGAAAATAAAGTCTAACATAGTGATATGATCAATGATTTGAATCAAATTAGTAAAATTTTATAATCACTCACCTTAAACTCATAATTTAAATGGTTTGCATCGAATCATCCTGGGTAAAATGGGTTTCCTTGAAGTGCCCCAACAGCTTACTGTTTTGTTTGCAGCTCTGCCTTGTGATCTGTCAATCTTGGAATTTGACAAACTCATCACAGAGAATTTCATAAATAATCTAATTGGATAATGTCAACAATGGCCTTATTTAGTCTTTTTAAATGAATAACTCACTTCTCTTGCATTATAGGCACGCCTGCGGCTTTCATACTTGATGTTCCAGCGGATCTCATAACCAGAAATCAGAGGTTCTAG